>QGQB01000030.1:0-66177 GCA_003385265.1 Neonectria hederae
AATAATAACTATAATAAATATAGTATAAATCCTAAGTAGAATATATATAAGTACTTATACTAATTTATTTTATATATAAATATTAATTATACTTATAAGTTTTCCCTAATATATTTCTATTATATACTTATATTAACCTAAGGTAAATAAAGAGAAAAGTTAAGATAAAAAGTATTATTACTTCTAGGGATAAATCCCTTATTTCTATTCCTATAGGAATAGTATAAAATATTCTTTATTTTATATATATTATATAAATAAGTAGAAATAGTATAATAAGTTTTTACTAAAACTAAGTAAATATAATAACTAAAGACTATATAGCTTATATATATATATATATAATCTATAAGTCTTTACTATTTATTACTATTATTACTATTTAAACTTTAGTAGAAGCTTTTCTATATAAGAGAGAAAATAGTAAAATAAGTATAAATTAAACTTATAATATAAATATAAATTAACTAAAATATAAAAAGAAAAAAAGCTTAAGAAACTTAAAGATATAATTTACTAAATAAAGAATTAAGTACTTAAGTATATATATATTATACCTATAGTAATAACTATAAACCTAATAACTAATTAGCTTAATATATTAATTAATAAGATTAATTATATTATTAAAATACTTAAGTACCTTAAGTATATTATAGTCTTAATTCTTACTTTACTAAGTTATATCTTTAAGCTTACTAAGTTATTAATCCTTAGGGAGTTTAATAAAGAAAGTAAAAATAAGGATAAAGATAAGGAAATAAGTAATAAAGCCTTAGAGTAAAGTTAAATAGTAAAGAATAAAAGTATAAGTTTAGGATAAGTCTATAGATTAATATTATAAACTTAAAGGATTTAATATAAGGATTAAAAGATTTAATTAGATTAATAATTATTATAATTAGACTAGTCTTTTACTCTTTATAGCTTTTTCTAAGTATATTTTACCTTTCTATAAAGGGAGTAAGAAGTATTTAAAATAAAACTATATTATTTCTAATTAAGAACTATTAATTCTAGTTTATTATTCTATAAGCTTATATTTTATTTTTATATTATAATTATAATTACTATAAGTCTAAAGGGTAAACTTATAGTATAGAATAAAGTATTAATCTAGGAATTAATAAATAAATAATTATACTATTTTCTACTCTAATAATTAGTATTTTAGTTTATATTAATCTTATAGTAAGTTTATAAAGTAATTATATTATTCTATAAATCTTAAGTAGAAAATAATAATATATTTAGGTATTTCTTTACTAATTCTATATAAGTACTATAGTAAGAATATATTAAGTATACCCCTTAAGAAGAAAAAACTTCTTAGATTAATTTTTCCTATTCTTAGCTATATAAGTATAAAGCTTTAGTATTTATTAAGGCTTTAATATAAGTATAATATTTTCTTCTTATTAATAAGGAAGTAAACTTCTATAGATTTAAAGTAATTAATCCTTTAATACTTTTTTACTTTATCCTAAAGTTAAGTTTACTATATAGTTTACTTAGATAGAGTATAGTCTTTAATAGCTTCTAAGGTTAATTTTTATCTTTTATAAGGGAATTAACTTTTAAGTTAGTCTTTAATTTCTTACTATAGCTATTACTATAATTTCTACTATTAGTTATAGTAGATTTACTTTATAGCTATAGTAATAATAGCCTTTATAAAGAGTATAATTTCCTATTTCTCTATATAACTATAAAATTAAATAGTAAGTTTATTAAGATAGATATTAAGAAGGGGAATAGTTAGTTCTATCTCTAGAAAGTAAATTAATATAGCTTTATAGACTCTTATTACTATATATAAGTTCTAAGTTTACTTTACTATAAGTATATATATAATCCCTTAGGATTTTCCCCCTAGGGAAGTTAAGATATAGTATACTTTAGTATTATAGACTATTATAAATCTTATAACCTATATATAGATTAATCTTATTACTTTAAAGCTAATTCTCTATATACTTATAATAATTATAATAAGAGCTTATTATTAGTATTTTAACTTCTCTTTAAGATATTTAATATAAGGTTCCTAGAGGAGCTTATAATAAAGAAAGAGTCTAAGGAATCTATATAATTTAATTAGTATTATTATTAAGTTTCTAAGTTAAATTTATATTTAGTTTACTATATATTTCTAAGTAAAGTAAAGGAGCTTTACTTTATTTAGTTCCTAGATTATTCTATTAGTTTAGACTTAGTTATTATAGACTTCTTAAGTAGCTTTAAGTTAGGCTTATATCTTTTCTATATTATATTTAAATATACATAAATTAGTATTATCTATCAATCTAATAACTATTATCTTAAGGGTATTATTTAAAGCTTTATAGAGGCTAATTATAAAGAGGATAAATAGTATTAGTAATAGAGGGAATCCTTAGGGGATATTTACTTAGACTTTAATAAGGTTAGATATTTATCTATTAAATTAGAAATATACTAATTATACTATAAAGTAGTTAGTAAACTAGACTAAGAACTATCTTAAGAATCTTATTTATTATAGGATTATAATAAACTATCTATAATTTATTCTATTAAAGGCTTTAATAAAGTTAAATTAAAAGAGAAAGGTAAAGCTATATTAACTTTATACTATATATACTACTTTAATAACTACTATTAGAATATGTTTAATAGATTTCCTTAGTCTATTATCTATTTATCCTAAAGGTAATAATCCCTTTGCTTTTACTATAGTTATAATATATTACCTAATAACTATTTTAATAACTTTACTAATTATATTAAGTAGAAATATTAATTATTACCTTAATATAATTTATTACTATATTAGGATTTTATTAGCTTTAGGGATAACTATAATAATTAGAAAGTAAAGGTAAATTAGAAAGTAATTAATTATAATATTTATATTTATTATTTCTATAAATATAAGAATAAATAGCTTACTATATACTTTAAGGAAATTAATTAAGATTCTATTCTCTTCTAAGGCCTTTTATAATCTAATTTTTCCTAGGGCTTCTTTAATCTTATTAGGGTTAATATTAGAGTATATTAAGTCTAATTTAAGTTTAAGTATTCTAAGGGGAAATAAAGGAAGAAAATCTAAGTTATTAGCTTAAGGTTTAAGGAAGAATTTTCCTATAAGGATTTTAGTCTTTTCTATATAGAGTTTTATTAGTTCTAGATAATCTAATTAAGTAAAGGGTAAAAGCTATAGTAGGATTATAATAATATTACTTTTTAATCTAATTTATCCTTTTATACTTTAGAATTATATTATATAATATTTTAAGAATTCTATTAAGAGTTCTCTTTATTAGGAATACTAAGTATTATAATAAATAAAAACTTATAAATATCTATAGTTACCTCTACTATACCTTAGTTATTTACCTAAAATTAATTCTAACCTAATTAACACTATCTATAGACTTCCTTTACCCTATTTCCACTCTTACATTATTACTATAATATGTATAATGTATATACTAAACGAAATAGAGGGAATTAAGGTTATATATTACCCCTTTCCTCTCCATAAGGAAAATCTTTTATAGTAAAACTTATACTTACTATAGACTAAGCTTAGTATAGGAATAACTAGCAATTAATTCAAAGACCTTATTATTAAGACTAAACTTAAACTTAAAATAATTATCTTAGAAGTTACTTTTCCCTTAGTTTAAGGATTAGTAATAGTCTTAGCTAATACTACTATAAGCTATACTTAATGTATAAGTAATAAGATCCTAATCTTATTAACCTTTATAGAAATAATTATAATTATTATTAAAAAAGCAATATTAATTACTCTTTAGGAAATACTTACTAAGGTTCTAACTTAGGCCTAAGTTACTTATAATAAGAGGATACTTTAGTTCTCTATAGTATTTCTATCTAAAGTAATTCCCCCTTATCTTAGTAAGGAGATTATTATTAGATTACTAAGTATAGCTCCTAATATTACATTTTATATACCTTTAGATATTATAATAGCTATTAACTATACCCTCCAAAGAGATTACCCCTTATCTATAGTAACTTTATACTATCTCCTTAGTAAGAATATTATAGTTCTCTTTTATAGACTAATTATAGATTTCCTAAAGAATAATACTTAGATCCTTATTATCTTTAGTATAAGTATATATTAAGTTTTTAGGCAATTTATAATAATTACTAAAGGGATCTTAACTATTTATATAGAAGGCTTACTTAAGGATTTAGTAATAAATATCTAATAAGTAAATAGTATTAAGATATATACTATAAAACTATTATAAAGTTACTATATAGTTAAATCTTATTAATTATTAGTTATATTATTAATTAAACTAATAGATATAAATAAACTCTATAACTAAGATATAATTATAATTATAGAGATATATTAAACTAAACTCTATTTAGAGGAGATTTAATCTAGGTAGTACTTTAAGTATTTTTACTTTAGATATATTATCTAATACTATTAGGAATAGACTAAGTATAACTACTATAGGGGAGTTTAGTATTTAAAAGATATAATTTACTTTATTTCTATTAGTAATATTCTCTTAGTATATTATAATTATAATAAGTTATACTTAGTATAGTTTTATATATATTATATAGTATAAAAGGAATAGGAATAAGTAAAGAATATCTATTTAAAAAGATTTATATAATTTAATATTCTAAATAAATAGTATAGCTATATAATATACTTACTATAGAGTCTAGTAATAGTATTAATACTAATGCTAATAATTATAATACTAAATAACTTAGCTTAAAGAGAGCCTAAGTAGCCTCTAAAGTAGTCCTAAGCTAAACTAAACCTAGGTTTAGTCTTAATAGTATTTAAGCTAATTAATTAACTTAGAGAATAAATATTCTTAAAAGTAAGAGAAAGTACTCTAATATTAGGTAATAATAAGGATAATACCTAGGAGGATAAAGATTAGCTATATAAGTAACTTAGACTTACCTTAGGCTTAAATAAGTTCTATTATATAATTTAAATTAAGCTTTATAAGGATTTATTATTTTAGGTATATAATTAGCTTTTCTTATAAAGTAAATTTACCTAAACTTATATTACTATATATATATACTATACTTAATTTACTTCTCTCTTAGGTAAGAGTAATAAGGGATTTTTTATCCTATAGCTTACTATTAGGTTTTTCCTTTCTATTATAAATTAGTCTAAGCTACTTAGAAGAAAGTCTAGATAGCTCTAGAGTTAAAATAGTGTATAAATAAATTAAATTAAATGAATACTAAGTATTCTTTATATAGTAATTTTATAGTAAATATACTTTAATATAAATATATTAGTTTAATAATTAGTTAGTATAATAAGCTTTATATTTTACTTATTTAAGCTTATTAATTATTATAACTATATTACTATTTTACTATAGGTTTTAATAAGGCTTAGGTTTCTTTTACTTTAGGATTATAAATTTAGTAATTATAATAAGTTATTCTATAAGCTAATTAACCTTTTTATCTAAAGCTTCTAAAGTAATTATTAAGCTATTATATTTATATTAAAAGTAAATTATTACTTTATGAGTAGCTTTCTATAGGTAGGTTTTCTTCTAGTTAAATCTAGGGTTTAGTTCTAAGGTTAACCTTTCTAGGATATTTATAATATAAATATATTATAAAATATAATTAGATCTTTCTAAGTTATAATCTATTTCTTTATAAGTAATATTAATAGTTTTTATAGCTTAGGTAAAATTAAGAATACTATTTCTATAGCTTTAGGCTAATTTAGTAATTATTCTATAGAGTATAAAGAGACTAATATAGAATTATATTATTTCCCTAATAAGATTATTATTACTTTAGTCTAAATAGCTATAATAGTCTTAGAGTAAATAATAAAGGTTAAACTTATTAATAAAAAGTATATAATTATTTAGTATAATATTAATTAAGGTTTATAGTATAAGTAAATTATCTTTATTATTTAAGGGGTTATAAAGAGTAATAATTTAATATTAGGCTTTTATAAAGGTAATATTAACTTAGTTCTCTTCTACTTATAATATTTATAACTTAAGTCTATATTATTTATTAATATAAATTACTATATATTTACTATAGTAAACTATATAATAATTATATCTTCTTAAGTAAGCTAAAGCTTTAGTTTCTAAGTTTTTATTTAGCTTAAAGAGTATAATTATATTATACTTACTATAGGCTTATAGAGTTACCTAAGTAAAGGTAAATTAATAATTAGTATTCTAGAGAAATATTAATATTAATTCATAATCTAAAGGGAGAATAGTAATAGTAAGGATATTAATATAATTATTAAGAAAGGAGATAATATATAGAGAATATAAGTTTAGGTTAAAGCTTAGTTAATAACTATTATATATTATCTATTTATTAACTTAAGAAGCTTTCTAAGCTTTCTTAGAGATAGAGATTATAAGAATTAGACTATTAAGGGAGAGGGGAATAAGAGTCTTTAAGCTATAGTTAATTTAGTTATAGTATATTCTTAGAAGTAAAAAGGTCTATCTAAGTATTCTTCCTTAGCTTAGGCTTAGTATAAAATTATAATAGAGTAATCTTAGCTCTAAGCTAAGTATTTACTTTTATAAAGAATATAATTTAATAAAATTTCTTTATATTTTATTAAGTATTCTTTTCTATTAGTATATATTATACCTCTATATTATCTATAGGTTAGAACTAATTTATAATTTTAGGCTAAGTAGTTAAATTTAAAGTAATTATAGTATTAAGTAGATTAAAATCCCTTATTAAAAAGCTTATAATTATATAGTTATATATTAAGTAATAAGCTATTATTATATAAATAGTTAGCTTCTTTAATAGAGTTAATATATAGAATTAGGGTTATTTTTATACTAAGGCTAAGTCTATTAGTTTTCTATTTCTTTATTTAGTAGATATTTAGTTTATTTAATTAGATTATCTCTTTAATAAGCTTATTATTATTATTAGAAATAAATATAAATTAAACTCTTTTTACTATTATAATAAATATTAAGGGGAAAAGCACTATATTATTACTAATTACCTTTATAACTTAGTCTTTAGTATAAATAGTATATATTTTATCTATAATAAGGAATATAAGAATTATATTACTACTTAAGAGCTTTCTTACTATAATAATACTAATATTATTATAAGTCTAATTAATTACTATAATAGTATCTTTTAGTATATAGCTACTAATATTAAGGAATATATTTTTTATTTAGATTATAATTTTAGATTTAATATAGCTTTAAGTTATTTACTTAGTATTTCTATAGCTTAAGAGTATAAGGTTTTATACTATAATTAATATATATAAGGATTTATTCCTTTTAAGGACTAGAGCTATAATAAAAGCTATATTTATAATAATAATAAGAATAGAAGTAATCTTTATTATAATTTACTCTTTAAGGGATAATTTATAGTTAAGTAAAGTATTCTCTTTATATAAGGTATATATCTATATCTTATATATAGAGGTATAGGTTTAGATAATATATTAGACTTAGTTAAGAGATATAAAAGAGATAATTCTTATAATAATATTATATACTTCTTTTTCTAAGTTATTTATTAATATTTTAGTTAGTTCTATAGTAAGTTTATAGCCTTTACTCTATATATACTAACTAATTCTTACTAAGGGATTATATTAACTTTATTCTAATCTATATACTCTTAAGTTAATAGTTATTAATAGTATATTAATATTATTACTATAGCTTTAATATACTATTATACTTAGGGTAATATATATATAAGGATTCTAATTTTAGTATTAGAATATATTTTAGAGGTTAATTAGAATCTATAGTAAATAGAAACTAAGTATATAAAAGATTATTAATTAATAGATTAATATAATTAAATATAGGTATTTAATTTAAGTTAAAGTTATAATTAGAGAAATAATAAATAATATATATAAGTAATACTATATTAAATTTTAAAGTTAAGTATAAATAGTAATTATAATAAATACTACTATTTAATTAGTTTATAATAAAAATAGTAATATTTAATATAATTCTCATTATAATAATTAATCTATAAGAATAAAAATATTAAAGATCTATTAATTTAATTTATTTATATACTATTTTAACTCTAAAGCTATCTAAACCTTCTTCTAAATAGCTTAAACTAATCTATAATAAAGGGAAAAAACCTAATAATAAGCTATAGAATGAAAAACCCTCTATTACTCTTACCTAAGGGGGAAGTAAATTAAGTATAATATATATATATAGTAGTATAAGTTTAGGTAAATCTACTTTATAAGAAAAGCTAATTATATACTTAAAATAATAAATCCTTATAAAGCTTAGCTTAAATTATATAATAGAACTTATTTAATCCTAGGGTAAGTCTAAGTTACTTATATAATTAATCTTTATCCTCTTAGGTATTATCCTTATTACTACTTAGTATTAAAGTACTTTCTCTTACTTTTAAGAGTATTTATTCTCTAAGTTAATTAATTAATTTAAATATTACTAAGATTAAACCTAGGTTTAATCTAGCTTAAGGCTACTTTAGAGACTACTTAAGCCCTCTTTAGGCTAAATTATTTAATACTATAGTTATTAGTATTAGTATTAATACTATTACTATACTCTATAGTAAGTATACTATATAATTATACTATTTATTTAGAATATTAAACTATATAAATCTCTCTAAATAAGTATTCCTTACTTATTCTTATTCCTTTTATACTATATAGTATATATAGGATTATACTAAATATAACCTATTATAATTATAATATACTAAGGGAATATTACTAATAGAGATAGAATAAACTATATCTCTTAAATAATAAGCTTTCCTATAGTAATTATACTTAGCTTATTCCTAATAGTATTATATAATATATTTAAAGTAAAAGTACTTAAAGTATTACTTAGGTTAAATCTCCTCTAAATAAAGCTTAGTTTAATATACTTTTATAGTGATAATTATACTTTAGTTATAGAGTTTATTTATATCTATTAGTTTAATTAATAATATAATTAATAACTAATAAAGTCTAATTATATAATAACTTTATAATAGTTTTATAGTATATACCTTAATACTATTTACTTATTAGATATCTACTACTAAATCCTTAAGTAAGCCTCCTATATAAATAGTTAAGACCTCTTTAGTAATTACTATAAACTACTTAAGGACTTAATATATACTTATATTAAAAATAGTAAGAATCTAAGTATTATCCTTTAGGAAATCTATAATTAGTCTATAAAAGAGAATTATAATACTCTTACTAAGGAAGTAATATAAGGCTACTATAGGTAAAGGGGAGCCCTTTAGGAGGGTATAGTTAATAGTTATTATAATATCTAAAGATATATAGAATATAATATTAAGAGTTATACTTAGTAACTTAATAATAATTTCTCTGCTAAGGTAAGGGGGAATTACCTTAGATAGAAATACTATAGGGAACTAAAGTATTCTCTTATTATAAGTAACTTAGACTTAGGTTAAGACCTTAATAAATATTTCCTAAAGGGTAATTAATATTGCTTTTTTAATAGTAATTATAATTATTTCTATAAGAATTAGTAAGATTAGGATTTTATTACTTATATATTAAGTATAATTTATAGTAATATTAGCTAAGACTATTACTAATCTCTAAACCAAGGGAAAAGTAACTTCTAGGATAATTACTTTAAGTTTAAGTTTAATCTTAATAATAAGATCTTTAAATTAATTACTAATTATTCTTATACTAAACTTAGTCTATAGTAAGTAAAGGTTTTACTATGAAAAATTTTCCTTATAGAGAGGAAAGGGATAATATATAACCTTAATTCCCTCTATTTCACTTAGTATATATATTATATATATTATAGTAATAATATAGGAGTAGAAATAGGGTAAAGGAAGTCTATAAATAGTATTAATTAGGTTAGAATTAATTTTAGGTAGATGACTAAGGTATAGTAAGGGTAATTATAGATATTTATAAGTTTTTTAAACTTTTATTTAATAACTTTTTAATTAAAGATCTATATATAAATACTTAGAACTGTTCTTTATAAACTTTAATAATTATATAAAGATTATTATATTAATACTTAGACTTCTTAGTAAATTTCCTAGATTAGTCTTTTAATCTATAAGTATTATAATTTCCCTTTTCTTATTAAGTATAGTATATTTCTATACTATATTTTCCCTATATAACTATTATATTTATTTAATACTATTAGGATTCTTATTAGGGCTTTTTATTGAGTAAAGCTAAATAATACAATAATAATATATAAATAAGAATAGCTTTCTATATAACTAGAATAATTACTATAATTAGCTTTAAGGACTAAATAATATAGATATATACTTCTTAATTAATTTAAGGAAGAATAATAGCTAATTTAGACTAAGTAAGTCTATATTAATAGAATTAAAGTATGTATAGTTTAAATAAAATTCTAGCTAATGTAATATTAATCCTTATAATTATATACTAAGTATTATAGCCTATAGAGGTTATTTATATTAACTCTTCTTTATATATCTATTCTTATCTTAATATTACCTTTAATCTCTTAACTAAGTAAATACTTTAATAATCTTTATATAAAGACCTTTAAATTACTCTTTAAACTATTAATAGCTCTATAGAACGTATTTATTATTATTATGAGTCTTTATAATGATAAATCTATATTAAATATAAGCTAGTTAATTTAATTATTTCCCTTAGAAATAATTTTCTCTATTTTCTTAAGTTAATATAAAATTCTTTAAAGTATTCTATAGATATATTTAGTTATTACTAAAATGGTTAAATAGATTACTTACTCTGTAATATTCTTATTAATAGTCTTACTAAAAGTAGTCTAATTATCCTAGAATTATATATTAAGCTATAGTTTATTAATATAAAGTATAGAATAGTTTAAAAGGGGGTTTTTATAGATATAAAATAATATAAGAATAGAATAATTAAAATTAAAGTCTAAAGGTTCTATATATATAAGCTAGCTAAAGAGATTATTACTAAGTATATTCTTTTTAATATTAAGAGTTAAATATAATAAAATTAAAAACTTTAAGATTTATAAAATAATAATAATCTTTTATATACTTAGTTTCTATTTACTATAGACTCTAATTAATCTTTAAAATACATTCTAATACTAGAATTAGAATCCTTATATATATATTACCCTAGGTATAATAGTATATTAAAGCTATAATAATAATATTAATATACTACTAATAGCTATTAACTCAGGAGTATATAGACTAGAATAAAGTTAATATAACCCTTTAGTAAAAGCTAGTTAATATATATAGAATAAAAGCTATAAATCTACTATAGAACTAACTAAAATACTAATAAATAACCTAGAAAAAGAAGTATATAATACTATTACTAGAATTATCCCTTCTATATCCCTTAACTAAGTTTAGTAAATTATCTAAACTTATACTTTTATATATAAGATATAAATATATACTTTATATAAGGAGAATATTTTACCTAATTATAAATTATCCCTTAAAGAGTAAATTATAATAAAGATTATTATTACTCTTATTACTAGTATAAATATAGCCTTTACTATAGCTCTAGCCCTTAAAAGGACTAATCCCTTATATATATTAATTATAGTATAAAACTTTATATTCTTAAGCTATAGAAGTACTAAGTAAAGAACTTAAAGTTATATTAAATATAAAGTTATAATCTAAATAAGAAATATACCCCTTAATATTAATAGCTATATATTAAAAGATACTATTATAATAATTAATTAGACTTATACTACTAGTAGTATTATTATAATAAGAAAGCTTTTAAGTAGTAATATAATTTTTATATTCCTTACTATAGATAAAATATATACTATTTATACTAAAGACTAAGTTACTAAAGTATTTAATAATAATATAGCTTTTTCCCCCTTAATATTTACTATAATAGTAAAGAGAGTTTAATTTATATTTATCCCTAATAATACTAATAAGCTTATTAAAGAAATAATCTAATTAAATAAACTAAATATTTACTAAGTAAAGAAATAAAAAACTAATAGACTTAACCTTAGTATAAAAATAAACTTAATTCTATATATTAACTCTATTAAAGAAATTAACTATCTATATAATAATAGCTTATTACTTAATATATAATTATATAATTATAAGTTCTTTAATAAGGGATTTTAACTTACTTAATACTATAATTACTTAAAATTTAGATATATAGCCTAAAATTATATATTAACTTTAATCTATAGATAATATAGAAGTATAATATATACTAATAGAGAAGAATACCTAATAGAATATAAAGAAATCCTACTAAATTATATCCTTTATAAAGGTAAATACTTAGCCTAAAGCTAAGATTATCTTATTATAGCTCTCTACTAAGCCTAAGCTAAGGAAGAATACTTAGATAGACTCATTTACTTCTAAGAATATACTATAATTAAATTAACTATAGCTTAAGAGCTCTTACTTTCCCCCCCCTTAATAGCTTAATTCTTATAATCCTTATCTCTAAGGAAGCCTAGAAAATCCTCTAAGTTAATAAATAGATAATATATAATAATTACTAACTAAGCCCTAATCTAAACTTATATCCCCTATATACTATTCTCCTTCTTAATAACTATATTAATATTCTTATTATTATTATTCTTTCCCTAGATTATTAATTAATACTAATATTCCTCTAGAATATTAATTATTAATTTACTTTTATCTAAGTAATTCTATAGGTTTATAGTAAGTATAATATAATTATACTTTTTAAGTTAAATAGAAACCTAAAAGCTAAAGCCTTAGCTTACCTAGGAAAATATAATTACTATATAGTTTACTATAGTAAATATATAATAATTTATATTAATAAATAATATAAGCTTAAGTTATAGATATTATAAATAGAAAAGAACTAAGTTAATATTACTTTTATAAAAACCTAATATTAAATTATTATTCTTTATAACTCCCTAAGTAATAAAGGTAATTTACTTATATTATAGACCCTAATTAATATTATACTAAATAATTATATACTTCTTATTAATAACTTTAATCTTTATTACTTATTCTAGGACTATTATAACTATTTAGACTAAAGTAATAATAATCTTATTAGGGAAATAATATAATTCTATATTAATCTCTTTATACTCTATAGAATAGTTATTAGATTAGCTTAAGGCTATAGAAATAGTACTTTTAATCTTACCTAAGCTATAGAAACTATTAATACTACTTATAAAAGAATAGATTATAATTTAGAAGGATTTAACTATATCCTATAATATATCTATATTATAAATATCCTAGAAGAATTAACCTTAAAACTAAACTCTAGATTTAACTAAAAGAAAACTTACCTATAGAAAGCTATTAATAAAGTAATAATCTATCTTTAATATAAATATAATAACTTAATAACTATCTTAGAAGCTCTAGATAAAAAGGTTAATTAACTTATAGAATAATTTATTATAATTATTAAATGTATAATCCTAAAGTAAAAGAAACTTAGACTTTACTAAAACCTAGAGTAAAATAATAACATAGCTATAGTAATTAATAAGCTTAAATAAGTAAAATATAAAGCTTATTATACTAATTAATTATTAAATTAATATATTTATACTAAAGTATATTTACTATAGAATTATTATATAAAGAATACTTAGTATTTCTAATAGAGAGAATTCCTAATAAAACTCTTAAAATATAATATAATATAATTCTAAAGTATAAAAAGATAAATTAAATTAAGAAGTAATATTACTATAGTCTTACTATAGCTCTTACTCCTTACTTAATTAAATTATTTAGAATTAGTAAAACTCTATATAGAAAAGACTAAAGTCTTTATAGGAAAATTCTTCCTTAAACCTTAAGCTAATAATTTAAACTTCTTTCTTTTACTTCCCCTTAGAATACCTAAACCTAAGTTAAGCTTAATATACCTTAGTATTAACCCTAATAAGATTAAAAAAGCCCTAGGAAAAATTAAATTATAGAAAGCCCTAAGAAAGAATAAAATCTTAGTTAGTTTCCTTAAAGTATATAGTAAACTATTTATCCTTATACTTATAGAAATAGTAAATATAAGTATTATAATTAATTATTTCTTAATCTATTTTTATTCTATAATGATTATAATTATCCCTAAAGTTAATAAAACCTTAATATAGTAATAGATTATATTAAAGTAATAATTAATATTTTTACTTAATATAATTAGTAAGATTATTAAAATAGTTATTAGGTAATATATTATAATTATAGTAAAAGTAAAGAGATTATTACTTTTAGAGTAAATAGGTAATAGACTAAGGAAATCTATTAAATTTACTCTAGTAATAGTTATTAAAGTAATATATATAGTATAAGGTTAATATAGCTTTATTTCTCTCCTTTAAGTTAACTTTACTAAGGCTTTTAATATAGTAAACTATAAATAACTTATTATAACCTTATAATAGATAGGATTCCTAAGATAGTTCTTAGTTTAGCTTATTAACTACTTTATAGTATAATTAGTACACTTTTAATTTAATAGATAAATATTTAATTCTATTAAAGTCTAAGTAAGTATTCCCTAAGGATTGTCTCTATTATTAATACTATTTATTCTCTTTATAATTAGTTTCTATAAAGCTCTAAATAATACCCTTAGGATAATAATTATTAGATTTATAGATAATACTAATCTATTTATATTTAAATATAATATAGAAGAGATATAAGCTTAATTTAAAACTACCTAAAAGGTATCTAATAACTAAGCCTAGATTAATAGAATAACCTAAGAACTAAATAAAGTAAAGCTTCTTTACTTTACTTAGAAATATATAATAAACTAAATATATATTTAGCTTAGAAACCTAATAATAATACTAATTAAATTATATAGATTCCTTAAATTCTTTCTTTACTATAAACTCTTCTAGGGATCTTATATTAAACATTTTAAAGAGAAGTTAGAATATTAATAATAAGCTTTTACTATAATTACTATAAGTATATAGAGAATTAACCTTAAAGTAATAAGATTAATTTATATATAGGTTATAAGATTTATAATAGTCTATAGTACTAAAGTATATTATACTTTAATTCCTCTAGGGAGAAAACCCTAAGGGATTATATATATACTTATAGTAAAGTAAACTTAAAACTTATATATAATAGTAAGAGCTTATAAAGTTATATTAATTTACCTTCTAGAGATAGAACTAACTATTTCCCCTTTTAATATTTACCTTAATAAACTTATTATTTAATTCTATAGCTATATAGAGAAATAGGAAATTATACCCTTTATAAGAGCTATTATTACTATAGTTATAAAGTAAATTTACTATAACGAATAGTAGAGAGTATAATAGTAATTATAGTAGAAAATTAAAGACTAACTTAAAAGCTAACTTTCCTATACAGAATAGAAACTAATCTTAGAAGCTATTAAAGATTATATTCTATCTAAGTAGACTATATAGTAAACCTAACTTTAAGATAAAGTAAAAGAGTACTAAAGGATTAATTACCTTAAACTTATAGAAGATTATTTCTTTATTAATAAGAAGAAGGTATTATACTTATATTAAAGCCTTAATAAATACTAAAGCTTTATACTTATATAGCTAAGAATAGGAAAAATTAATTTAAAAAGCTTTTTCTTCTTAAGGAGTATACTTAATATATTCTTACTATAGTACTTATATAAGACTAATAAAGAAATACCTAAATATATTATTATTTTTTACTTAAGATTTATAGAATAATATAACTATTTTATAAACTTACTATAAAACTAATATAAATTAAGATATTAATTATTAAAATATAAAATAATATAACTATTTATTTATTAATTCCTAGATTAGTATTTTATTCTATATTATAAGCTTACTCTTTAGATCTATAGTAATTATAATTATAATATAGAAATAAAGTATAAGCTTATAAAGTAATAAGTTAAAGTTAATAACTCTTAATTAGAAATAATATATTCTTATTCTAAGTACTTTTTACTCTTTTTATAGAAAGGTAAAATATACTTAGAAAAAGCTATAAAGAGTAAAAAACTAATCTAGTTATAATAATTATTAATCTAATTAAATTCTTTAATCTTTATATTAAATCTTCTAAACTTATAATATTAACCTATAGACTTATCCTAAATCTATACTTCTATTATTTATTATTTAATTCTATTCTAAGGCTTTACTATTTATTTCCTTATTCTTATCCTTACTTTTACTTTTCTTACTAAACTCCCTAAGGACTAATAATTTAATAAGCTTAAGAATATACTTTAATAAAATAAAAGCTAGGATTATAATATACTTAAGATATTTAAGTACTCTAGTAATATAATTAATTCTATTAATTAATATATTAAGCTAATTAATTATTAAGCTTATAATTATTATTATAGGTATAATATATATATACTTAAGTACTTAACTCTTTACTTAATAAGCTATATCCTTAAGCTTCTTAAGCTCTTTTTCCTTTTATACTCTAGTTAGTTTATACTTATACTATAGGTTTAATTTATATTTACTTTATTATTTCCTTTCTTATATAAGAAAGCTTCTACTAAAGCTTAAGTAATAATAATAGTAATAAAGAGTAAAAGTTTATAGATTATATATATATATATATAAGCTATATAGCCTGTAGTTATTATACTTACTTAGTCTTAATAGAGATTTACTATACTATTTCTACTTATCTATATAATATATATAGAATAGGGAATATTTTATATTACTCTTATAGGAATAGGAATAGGGGACTTATCCCTAGAAGTAATAATACTCTCTATCTTAACCTTTCTCTTTATTTACCTTAGGTTAATATAGATATATAATAAGAATATATTAAGAAGGACTTATCAGTATAACTAATATTTATATATAAAATAAATTAGTATAAATAACTATATATATTATACCTAGGATTTATATTATATTTAGTATAGTTATTATTATTATTATTATTATTATTATTATTATAGTTATTATTCTTAGCTATATAAAGAAATTAACTATTATAGTAATAAAGCTATAATAATAATAAAATAAAGAGAATAAATATATTAAAGTTAATCCTAGATAAAAGACTAGAAGTTAGTACTATACTTAAGACTTAGTATTAGTATAGATATAAATAAGAGCTTAGGAAAGAGTAATTTATAGAAGTATTAAAGAGAGAAGAAAGGAAGGAAGGTATTATAAGCCTAATAAAAAGACTAAATAATAGAAATCTAAGTAATAACTAATAGCTATTAATAATTATAGAGTATTATACTAGCCTCTAACTACTAATAGTAAAGCTATTAGCTAATAGACTTACTAATAACTATACTTACTTACTTAAAATCTAAACCTTTAGCTATAATAGTATAATAACCCTATAGAAACTATACTAATACATAAGCTATATATAACTAATATATATTTACTATAGGATTAGACCTTGCTATATTTCTCTCTTTCCTCCCTCTTTTTTCTTTCCCTTTTTCTCTTTTTCCCTATTTATCTCTCCTTTTCCCTTTTTTCTCCTTCTCCTTTTTCTTTCCTTACCCCTAGGAAGTGAGATAATTTTAGTCTTAGTATAAAGGACTATTAACTTATGTACTATAATAGTATAAAGGGTTCTATCTAGGCTTACTATAGAAAGGATATAGGTTTTTATATAGTTTTTCTAATATTTAAATAGAAAAGAAGTACTATTTACTTCTTAGGTTTATAGTATATTAATAAATTAAAATTAGAAACTAATATTACTATTAGAAGATTAATAAGATTAAATATTAAAACTAAATAATTAAATTAAGACTAACTTATTATATTATTACTTTACTTAAATTTATTAATATTAAAATTAGATTCTTAACATAAATTACTTATAGTTATATATATTTAAATACTTAAGTTTATTTTAATATACTCTCTAATTATTTTTATAGTATAATTAGAAAGATTAATATATATATAAATAAGGCTATTCTCTTAGTACTATTACTGTAATCTTTTTAGGTATTATTAAGCTTATCTATATTATATATTTAGGAATTTACTCTAGTCTTTAAGGCTAATAAATCTAACTTAATAGTAATATAAATAGTTTATAAGTTTTATTAGTCTATCTTAGCTAATTATAGTAATATATAATTACTAATAGAGAAATAATATAAAGCTATTATATACTTTTCTAATCTATTTTTCCTTTTAATCTGATTTTTATTTAATACTATATTATATAATAGTTAAAAGGTCTATAGGTTTAAGGTCCTAAAGGAAATACTTAATAAGGATATTAATATAATTTAGTAAGTTATTTTATACTTTATCCTTTTTCCCTTACCTTTCCCATTCTACTTAAGAATAATATTAAATTATTCCTAGGTAATATATTAATATAGCCCTAAGCTATAATAATATAATAATCTTTAGTAATAACTTAGACTTATTTATTCCTCTAGAGAATAAGGGAAATATTAATCATTTATTAAAGGTATTATATATAAGAATAACCCTTATTACTTTAATAAGATTATTAATTACTTCTCTAGAGACTAATATAATAGTTTTTATAATATTAATTATAAGCTTCCTATTAAACTAAGAAATAACTATAAACGTTATAACCTTAGAAGGAATAATAAAACTTAGGCTATATAATATTATAATTAGTAGAAACTAAGTTATAAAGAAAAGAACCTAAAAGCTAAAGAATATTAAAGTTTAGATATCTAAAGTAATTATATAGATAGTAAATTCTATTAATATAAAAAATAGTATAAAGTCTTTAATTATATTAAGTATAATATTTATTATAAATACTAAGAAACCTTAGATAAATACCTTAGTTCTAAATAATAGTATATTTATTAACTTTACTTCTTAGACTATTATATTATTTATACTTATAATTATAATATTAATCCTATTTACTTTAATAGTTATTTATATTATAATTATTAAGTATAATATTTAGTAAAATACTAAATATATTTCTTTATATATTAGTATAATACTTAGACTTTAGCTTAGACTAAATAAATACTTTATTTATATAAATACTAAGATTAGTAATATATAATATATTTACTTTCTATAATTATTAAAAATTAAATATATTTTTACTCTTTAATTACTTTTTACTATAGCTTCCTATATACTCCCTTTATATCCCTTAGTACTAATAAATAAAATAAAGTATTCTTATAACCTTTATATATTTCTAAAGTCTACCTTTTCCCTTAAGGTAAGCCTAAGTTAGCTTACTATCTATAAAGCTTTATTTATATTTATTTACTAAGAAAACTTAGTTATTCTTAATACTTTAGCTTAGATCTATAAAATACTTTATAATTCTAAGGATAATTAAAGTATTCTTAGTATATTAACTAAGTTATATTAAAAGCTATAAGACTTTTAGGAATTACTTTAAGCCTTTAAGATACTCTAAATATATTTTAATAAGGAAAAAGATTAATAAGTATTATAAATTAATTAAACTTTAGTCTATAGGAAACTATTCTTTAAGCTTTAGCTCCTTTAGCCTTATAATCCCTAAGGCTTAGTTATATATAAAAGAGAATTTACTTTATTAAGTTAATATATAATACTCTTTTTAAATTTCTCTTTTACTTTAATATCTTCAGAATAAAGAATAATTAATAATAGAAATATAGTATTCTCTTAGTATTAAATAAATCTTTAAGGTTTTTTATATTATATATATAAGCTATATTTCTATAGGGAGTTAATAATTATTTAAATACTTCTATAGTTAATTAATCCTAAGGTTATAAATAATAAGGAAAACTTTAAAGTTATTATAATTATAATAAAGATTAGTTATTTTCCTTAAGAGAGTAATATACTATTTTAGGAATTTATTATTATTTTACTTTCTTTATTATTTCTAGATAATAAATAAATTTAAAGGCTACCTATAGATTAAATAGAATATAAGAATTTATACTTAATCCTCCTTAATAAAGTAAATCTTAACTTAGTAATAACTAGAGTTTATTAAGTTATTTTCTATTAAGAGAGAATAATATTTACTTTTAATAAAACTTATTTATTATAACTAAGAAATAATTAAAGAATAATTATAGCTATAGAATAATCCTATTAATAAATAAACTTATTTCTCTTATATATTCTTACTCTTTTATTCTTATTTTAAATAATTATATAACTTAATCTAATTTTAAATCTATAGAATAATATTATATATTATTTATTTTAAGACTTTAAGTACTAAGTTTACTAGTGCTTAGAATACTATAGAGTTATATTAATAGTTTTATAATTTATAAATTTCTTACTTACTATTAATTAATTAAGAACTTATTATATAGATAGATTAGTAAGAGTAGTAAAAATAATAGAAAAGGGTTTATATATATCTAAGGGAATAATTCTATAATTAGGTTTTAGTAATTAAAGCCTTTTATAAATTCTCTACTTAATTAGAATCCCTATAGGATAAGTAGTCTTTTAGACTTAGATCCCTTTAGAGTAGTTTTCTAGAGTAAAGTTTATCTTAAATAACTAAAAACTTATTATATAGACTATATCTTACTATATCCTAACTAAAGTAAATCTAATATCTTATTAGACTTATTAAACTCTATAGGCTTTTACTAACTATAAATAGTAAAAATAAATCCCCTTATTAAGCTAAAGTCTTCTTTATAACTAAAACTAAGATAATATAGTTTAATATACTTTATTCTTATACTATTAGTAATATATAGTAATATCTCTTTATTACCTAGGAATATTATAATTTCCTATTTTAATTTAGAGTATATATTATTAGCTTTAATCTTAGTTTATTATTCTTTAAAGTTACTATATTACTTTCTCTTTCCTTATAGAATTTTATATAAATACTATATATAATTCCTATATTAAGAGAGAGCTTAATAATTATTAAATAAGTTATAATTACTAGCTATTATAATACTTACTATAAAGAATTATTTAAATTCCTTTTTAATACTAAGGATAGAATTTTAAAGTATAAGTCTTTACTTAAGTAATACTATTTTAAAATATATTTAAAAGTTTAGTTTTAAATTAAATATTTTATCTTACACTATAAATTATTTATTATAAGTCTTACTTAGATTAGTATTAAATTAATATAGATAAACTCTTATATAATACTAAGTATCCTTAGAAAGTTCTTTAAAAGAAAGATTTATTAAAGTTATTATTTTATTAATTTTAAGATTTATAAGCTTCTAAGAAAAGGCTATAAGTAATCTTATAAAGCTTAGTTTAAATAAAGTAATATAATATTTATGGTAGTGTTTTATTAATAAAGCTATAAAAATATACTATAATTCTTACTTATACCTTAGGGAAGTCCTTTTAATCTATTAAGTATTTATTTAAATTAGTAAAGCTAAAGATAATCTATAAAGATAAGTTTACTATAGAAATAGTAAATTCTATATATTTAGTACTCTATTAAGAAATAATCTAAAAGGTATAGCTTATTAACTTAATAATATACTACTTATATAATTAGTTTATATTATTATTATATAATTATCCTACTTTTACTAAACACTACTAAGCTATTCCCTTTATATAGACTTATTATCTTTTTATATTTCTAAAGGAAGACTTATAATACTTTATATAAGAAGTTTTTATCCTTTTTCCTAATCTTTATTAATTTTATAATAATTAAAAGCTATTCTTACTATAGTTATATTTAATATATTATATTTATTACTAAATTTAATTATTATACTAAGATAAGATTTTTAAATTATTAAGAGTTAATATACTAAAAGCTTAAGATAAGGAATAATTAATTTTAGATATAATAATAATAATATATTACTTTTATTTATTCCTTAAGTATAGTTAAATTATTTTATAAGTCTTAGGGATAAATAGCTTTAATACTTTACTTAAAAGTAAAGAGAGGAATAATCTTAAGATACTTAATTAAATAATTAGTTTATTCCTTTATATTCTTAGTATAAATAGTTCTAAAAGTTTAAATCCTTAGTTTAATAGCTTTCTTAAATAGGTTAATATTCTAAGACTTTTAATATAAGTAAATAATAAAGTAGTAAATCTTTATTAATATTATTAAGTAATTAATTAAACTTCTTATAATATAATATTTCAGAGGATATATAAATATATATATTCTACTTATATCTATTAGCCTTTTATTACTAAAGAATAAAGAGAATAAGAATATTATATAACTATAATAAAAGATTATTATAGTATCCTTTAATATATATTAAGCATTTTAAATATTTAGCCTTATTATAACTAAGCTTAATAATAATACTTTTCTATATCTATTTTAATATTCTTAATTATAATATAATATTATAAGTATAATAATTTATAGTATATTAAGCTTTAAGGTATTATAGATAATATAAACTTATATAAGGATTATTCTTAGTCTAAGAAATTTTACTCTAGAGATTATATTATAAATTATATAAATAGAATTAAGAATTAAGTATTAAAGAAATAAAGAAATATAATTTTATACTTAGAGAATATTAACTAATAGAAATAAAGTATAAATTAAAATTTACCTAGATTAAAGTAGCTTATATAATAAGATTAATTTATAATAAGAGTTTTAACTAATATTATTTATAACTTAGTTAATAATTCCTTTAATAAGATAAAGTTTACTTTTAAGAATCCTATAATAGTAAATTTATATACTTTTAAATCTTTAAAGGTACTTTCTATTAAATTATATATAAGTTCTATCTTTACTTTAATTAAAGATTTAAATACCTTAGAAGTAATCCTTTTCCTTTTTACTAATTCCTATATAAGCTTTAGATTAAGAGATTAGAGTTTTATATAGAATTCTTTCTTATTCTTTTCTATATCTATTCTATATATTATAATATTAACTAGTAATAAAATTAAATCTTAACCTATAGTAATCTTAATATTATTTAGGATTTTTATTACTCTTCTTACTATTAATACTTTTTTTATTTTTATTATTAACTATAAAAATATATTAAATAGCTTTTCTCTAGATAGAAAAGTCTCTAAATTAAAATTCTATTAAAGAGTATTTACTTAAGTAATTCCCTTAGAAGTATTTAGCTTAATAATAATTACTATAAATATTAATTTAAGAATTATATCTTTTATATTTTTACTAATAAGAATATAACCTTTATACTTAAGAAAGTATTTCTTTTCTAGAGTATACTTAACTCTAGATATAAAATAACCTTTTCTAATAAATTACTTTAATATAGATTTAGTTATAAAAAGATAATCCTTTAAAATAATAGTTTTAATTATTCTCTCTACTTTAGTATTTTCCTTCCTAAGAGAAGTTAGTATTATAATTTTATTCTATCCTAATAACTTTATATCTTTTATAGTAGTTTATTTTACTTTCTCTATAGTAATTTAAGTTATTATATTCTCCTTAGAATTTTCTCTATTACTTAAGCTATCTAACTCTAGTTAGCTATTTAAGCTATTTTCCTTAGAGTTTTTAGCTTCCTTAGGTTTCTTCTACTTCTTAGCTTTCTTAGTTTTCTTTTTCTTCTTAGCTTTTTTCTTTTACTTTTTAGCTTCTTTAGTTTTCTTCTTTTCCTTAGTTTCTTTCTTTAGTTACTTAGCTTCCTTAGTTTTCTTTTATTCTTTAGTTTTCTTTTATTTCTTAGTTTTCTTCTATTCCTTAGCTTTCTTCTTTAGCTACTTAACCTCCTTAGTTTTCTTTTTCTCTTTAGTCTTCTTCTTTAGCTATTTAACTTCCTTAGTTTTCTTCTTCTCCTTAGCTTTCTTCTTTAGCTATTTAGTCTCTTTAGTTTTCTTCTACTCTTTAGCTTCTTTCTTTTACTTTTTAGCTTCCTTAGTTTTCTTTTACTTCTTAGTTTCTTTCTTTAGTTATTTAGCTTTCTTTACTTAGTTAACTACTTTATCTTAGATCTTAAGTATAACTTCTGAAGAGATTCTTATAGATATACTTATATTATTAGATTAACTTTTTACTAATTAGTTATTACTTCTAGGTAAAGTTCTATTTAATGCTTAATATAAGTTATCTTTAGTTAGTATAACTTAACTATCTTTTTTAATAAGCTTTTCTACTTAATTAAGTTTTAGTATAAGAATCTTATTCTTCTTTATTTCTTTAATTATAATTAATAGCTTATTAAATTTAGTAGTAAACTTAGTAATAACTATAAATATTAGCTATTTTACCTTATTATTAGTATTAATTAGTTTATACTTTATAATAGTATTAAAGACTATTTAGTAAGTAAAGCTTAATAAATAAGAAAAAGTACTACTTATAGAAATAATCTATTAAGAAAGGTTTAAATATAAAAATATTATATTTTATAGAATAAAATAAATTAAAGTATATCTATTTAGTATTTTATTCTAGTAAGAATAAATACTATATATTTTATATACTTATATTTAATTATTTATCCTAAGTATTAACTTTAAGCTTTATATTCCTATAAAACTTACTTAAAGCTTTTAATTAATTTAAATTAAAGCTTTCTTAATTTATAATTTACTTTAAATATATATAAAGAATTAAACTATTAATATATAAAGGTTCTATTCTTAGTATTTAGACTTTAAATAAAGGATATATAAATACTAAGATATTAAAATCCTAAGAAGTTAAGAATTAATATTAATTATTTAAGTTTAATATAATAGAAAAAACTATTAGTAGGAAAATAAATTTATACTAATAAATAATTCTATCTTTAATATTAATATTAATTAGTATAGTATAATCTATATTTTACTATTAGTATAAATAGTACTTAGATTCTTAAGTAATTCTTCCTATATAAAAGTTATAATAAGTAGAAAGTTTAATTAAATATAATATTATATTTCTATATAAAGTTATAAATTCCTATTTAATTTCTTATTACTTTAGTATAAAGTATCTTAAGAGGTAAAATATACTATTAATATAAACTAATAATTATAATTATTAGAAATTAGACTAGAGAGATATAATAGAATATAAACTTCTATTTAATATATAAGTAAAGCTTTATAATTTTATATCTTTAAAGCTATAATACTATTATAATCTCTATACTTTACTCTTAATATTATATCTTTAAATATTTAGGAATCTTAAAGAGTATAACTAATATTTAGTCTTTTAAAAGTAAATAGGTTTATTATTAGTAATATTAATAATTACTTCTCTAATCTTATTTATAAAAAATAGTATACTATAAACTAGTTATATAATTAGTAAAAGTTATATAGTAATTTTATATTATATACTTATAATAATTAGCTAGCTTTATAGTCTTTAATATTTATTTCTAATTTATATCTTTATTAATAAGTTAAATAGTTTACTATTTAGTAATAGGGATAAATATATTTAGAAGTTTAATTAGTAGAAAGATACTTTCCCTTCTAATTAAGAAGAATAAGAATACTAAACTATAAAAAGTTACTAATTAAAGGTAAAAAACTAATATATAATTAAAGGGTTAAGACTTATATTATTTAGGTTTATCTTCTATAATATATTAAGTTAATTCTTTATTAATTCTCTTTATAAGCTTCTCTTTAGTAATTAGAAGATAATAATCTTATAGATAGTATTATAGAAGAAGCAATATTTTAACTATAGTCTAATTTTCTCTAATACCTTTTTTCTATCTTTAATTAGCTAATTATATATTTCTAGCTTTACTATTTTTAATTATTCTCTTAATACTTCTTACTTTAATAAGAAATCTTTAATTATAACTTAAATCTTATTATTATATTATTAATACTTTATAATTTTAAGTACTTAGGGAAGTATAATAATAATTCTAATATTCTTAATAGTAAAAATAATATTTTTATAAGATTTAAGCTTAAGGTTTTAGCTATATGGATTATTAAGCTAAATTTTCTTATTTACCTTAAGATTAGTAAGAATATTAGTATAGCTAGCTTTATATAATAGAAGAAAACTAATATTAGAAATCTCTAAAGATAGCTTATATTAATTTAGTATATATTAGTAAATAATAATAAAGTAATTATAATAAATCCTAGGAAAGAAAATATTAAAACAACTACTAAGAAGTATATATATTAGCCTTCTTAAAGTTATATTAATACTTATAATACTTAAGTTTCTAACTATATTATTAACCTAAGTAATAATAAAATAATATAAATATTTATATATTTATTATATTAAGAGTAATAATTAAATACTAAAGGTAATTCTAATAATAACTTAAGAATAAAGCTTACTAATATATAATATATACTAAATAAAATATTAAGCTCTTTAAGGGTAAATAATTAATAAATAAATAGGAATTACTTACTAAAGAATATTCTTATAAATAAAATTAAGAAAAATAGAATAAAGAATAATAATTTAATAGTTTAAAAAGTATATAAGATTTATTTACTTATAATAAATAGATTAATTAATAATTTAATTAAATACTATATACTCCTTAGGTACTAATTAAAGGAAAATTATAATTTTAGTATAAAATAGACTCTTTATAATAGTAATTCTCTCTATTTAATAATAAAAGAATAAGTAAAAGTTCTTATATATATTAAGTATTTAAATAATAGTTTTTATTTATTTACTAAGATAGAGAAGAATTATATTTATAGCTATAGTAAATATAGTTTTCTTTTCTATTTATTTCTAATTAAGAGAAGTAAAAGGAATAAAAATAATAGCTAAGTTAATTATAAAGAAGATAAATATAAATTTAATATTTAAATATATTATACTATTCTAATATTACTATTATTAGAAAAAGAGAAAAAGTTTAATATATTATATATAGTAACTTTATAGGTTTAGAAATAGAATTTTTAAGCTCTATAGAGAGAATAATAATATATTAAAGCTATAAAAGATAATTAAATACTATAAAGTACTCTTTATTTTATTTAAATAAATAATAAAAACTATAATAAATATAAATACTAAGGAAAATAATAAAGAGAGTAATTTATAATAGGATTTAAAATGCTAAAATTAGCTCTAGACTTATTTTAAACTTAGTACTTAATATAAGTATTAAAACTTAAGTACTCTAAACTCTTAGAATTATAGTTTAATAGTTAATAGTAAATAGTCTTACCTATTTTAGCCCTTAATAGTAACTATATATACTTAATTTAAATTTAAATATATAAAGCTTCTAGAACTATAGTCTAATAGTTAATAATAAAGGATTCTACCTTTTCTATTCTCTAATACTAACTATATATACTTAATTTAAATCTAGATCTATAGAGCTTTTAGAGTACTATTATTACTAATTTTAATAGTAACTATATATACTTAGCCTAAGTATAGAACTAAGAATAATTATAGAATTCTTTAGTTATTAACTTTAACTTTTAGTAATAATTATTAAACTTTATACTTTATAGTCTAAAGTAAATAGTAATATATATATATATATCTATTAATAACTTTTACCTTTAAATTTACTCTTATTAATTATAGCTTCTAGCTCTTTAGTATTATATTTACTATTATAAACTATACTATAAGTCTTTTTCTTATATTATAGTATAAGTATAGTTAATAAAAAATAAAAACCCCTGAATAGGAATTAAGAACTATACTAAGGGTATTATTAAAAAAGTATATTAACTTAAGGCCTTTTATAGGTATAAAGTTAGTCTCTATATTAAGCCCTAAGATAATACCCCTAGTATTTATAAATTAGAAAATAGCTTTCTCTAAAGAGTTTTAACTTTATATATACTAAAAAGCTAACTATTTAATCTTAGCTTATTAATACTAATATTAAATTAAGATAAGAAAGTATTACTAACCTTAATACTTAATATTAATATACTTTAGTCCTTTCTAACTTTACTTTCTAGCTTCTTTCTAGCTTTATTATTTAGATTTACTATTTCTTTAGCTTCTTTATTTATATTTAATATTCTATCTTTACCTCTAAGTACTAAAAGCTTATTAACCCTAGATATTATAAACTTAGATATAGTTATATATATATTATAATTAGATTCATTAGATAAGTATTTATAGTCTAAAAGCTCCTTATAATAAGTTATAATATAGCTATAGCTTAAGTCTTTAAGATAGAATATAGCTATTTTATACCTTTTAGAATATTATTTAACTAAGTAGAGATATTAAGAATAGGTATAGTATTAATATAGTATATAAGAATAAATACTTAAAATTTATATAGTATTTATAATAATATTAAATATTAAGCTTATTTTATTATAGTATAAATATACTTAGGGAATTATAACTAAAAGAATACTTATTTCTTTATATAGTAAGTAATAATTATATTAATAGATTACCTAAGAAGTTTAGTATCTTTTTAGTTTATAGGATTTATTAGCCTTAGTTTAATATCTATATTAATTAATATAATTATTACTACTATAACTTACTTTATATAGAGTATTTAAATAGAGTTTAATTATTTTATAAAAATAAAAGGATTAACTATATTTATATAGTCTTTATATTAATTCTAAGAGTTTAAATAGATCTATTTAACTAAGAATACTAATATTCTAGCTATATATATCTTCATTATATTTCTAAGTCTGTTTTCTAAATATATAATGAAGACTTTAATCTTAAATAAGATTTAAAATATTATATAAATATTTACTAAGGTTATATTTTCTTTTATTAAAGCTATCTATTTATACCTTAACCTATATATAAATTAAAAATACTTATATTAAGATCTATTATATAAAGGGCTTATTATTTTAATATTAAAATAAGATATTCTTAATATAAAGCTTATCTATAGTATAGTTTAGTTTACTTCCTTAATAATATATATATATATTTTAATAGTAAAGTTTAAATAAGAGATTAAGAAGTATAGAACTTCTAAGAATATAGTAGTAAATCTTAATAGTATAAACCTTAGAAATTAAATAGAATATTAGTATTACTATAAGCTTAATAAAGAAAAGATTTATAAATAGCTTACTTAAAATATAGCTTAAGAGTTCCTTATTATAATATTTACTATTATATTATAAGTATAGATTAATCTTATACTTATTATAAGTTAATAGTAATTTTAAGTTATAAAGCTATTATTAATATACTTTCTATATTTAAGAATATTCTCTTTCCTATATCTAGAGAAAATATAATATTATTCCTTAACTAAATTATATTTAAATTCTATAAGAAGTTTCTCCTAAACTTAATCTTACTTTTAGACTAGTGAGTTTTCTTTAGGTAGCTTAAATAGTATTTATAATTAGAGAAATCTTAATACTTTAGGAAGATAGATACTATAAAGTAAAGACTTATTAAGTTAGTATAATATATCTAATAGAATAAATAATATATATTTATACTAAAGCTTTTAATACTATTAAAGAGTTTAATAAATACTTTTATATTTAGTCTAATAGAATACTATAAATCCCTTAAGAGGTATAATATATTTTCCTTATTTTTACTCTTAAGGCTAAGAATAATAATCCTAGTAATAAGTATATATAAAAGAAGTATTAATATATTT
Source organism: Neonectria hederae (assembly GCA_003385265.1). Lineage (NCBI taxonomy): Eukaryota > Fungi > Ascomycota > Sordariomycetes > Hypocreales > Nectriaceae > Neonectria > Neonectria hederae. The sequence goes on from QGQB01000030.1 coordinate 29,597, forward strand.
AGACTTTTATATAGAGAATAATAATGTTACCTATAGCTCTAAAGCTCCCCAAGGCCTTTATAATTTAGAATATAAGATTTATAAAAGTAATATATATAATTAAGTATATATTATAGAGTCTAAATAATACAGAGGGAATAAATATTAAAAGAATAAATTACTGCTAACTTTTAAGTACTTTAAAGTTATATAAGGTATATTTATATAGGGTTTAATCTTAGTCTCTAATTTTCTATTATAAAGCTAATAAAGCTATATTTAACTATAGCTATAAGCTTATAATACTCTATTAACTTTTTATACTTTTTTATTAAGCTTTTATATAATTATTTAAAGACTAACTATAGAGTAAAATCTATAATAATTAGTAATTTATTATTAAAGTAAGTAATAAAACTTATAATATATACCCTAAGAATAAGTATTTAGTACTAAAGTAAATATAATAATTCTTATTTTACTATTATTAATATACTAAAAATGCCTTAAGAATATAGTAAAGTAATTTAATAAACTATTTAGTAATAAATATTATACTCTAGATATAGTAATAGTATTAAATATACTTAAAGACTACTCTATATATTATTAGATTACTATTTAGAGTAATAATTTCTATATACTAAGCTTTAAAGTTATAATATTAAGCTATTTATATAGAGTTTACTATTAATAGTTATAAAGCTATTTTATATTAGAAATTACTTTATAAGGGAAAGTTCCTTATGAAAAAGTACTTTTTTATTAGTTAATTTATATTCTAAGGGCTATATACTTTTATAGACTCTAAGACTTAAAGCTATACTCTAAAGAAAGCTATAATATAAGAATTAATATCTTTATCTAAAGGTACTTCTTTATATAAAAGGATAAAGTATAAGTATATTAGAAACCCTATAGCTATAGAGTTTATTAGCTAAGAAGTAAGAAATTTAACTATTTATATAATACTATTAAAGTTAGGAATATATAAAAGGATAATATTACTAAAGAGAGATAGAATATTACTATAGATACTATAAGTAATTAGGGAAATTTAAAATTTAGTATTTATAAATAAGTATAAATAGTAATTATTTAAATTAGATAATATTAATCTTTAAGGAATATTAGTTTTAAGTTATAAATAAAGCTTATAATTTACCTAGAGTATTTAATAGTTATTAAGTATAAAAAGGGATACTAAGCCCTTATTATAATTAAGTAAAGTTAAAAAGTTAACTACTAAGGATACTCTCTTTAAGTAATCTTTAATAGTTAGAATAATATATAATCTAAAGGTTCTTATATTATTAAATTATTAATATAAAGTAAGATTCTCTTATAAGTATATACTAAATAAGCTAAGGATATTTAATTAGAGCTAAAGTAATTTATTAGATAGAGATATAATAAATATAGTTTTAAGTATAAAGCTATCTATAAATTTTAAGAGTTACTTTCTTTCTTAGATATAAATAAGTACTATCTAAGTATTAAAGATAGATTAAATTAAGTTACTTTACCTTTTAGATTAAGGCTATATTTCTTAGTTTAATTATATTATACTAAATTAAGTATAACTTAGTATTTAAGTATTAGCTTATTCTAATTTAGGGTAATAACTTTAAGAATATAATAGATAAACCTTTATTCTTTAATTATATTATCTTTATCTAAGTATCTTAAGGGGATTATTAAGGTATTTTCTTTACTTCTTACTTTAAAAGACTTTAGAAAGTATTCTATAGCATTTTTAAATAAAGTAATTATAGAGGATTTTAAGATATTCCTATTAAATCTTTACTAATCTATTACTAAGATTATAATTCCTTAAAACTTTATTAATATACTAAATAGATTAAATATATCCTAAGCTTAACTTTAGTAAACTCTATACTTAGATTAAGCTTAATATATTAATAATAAGTACTTAGTTAATTATCTCCTTAGATAATACTATTTAAATAAAGCTAAAGAAGTACTAAGTAAATAGTTTAAGTACTCTATAAGAATCTATTATATTCTAAAGGGTAAGTATATATTCTTTTATTACTAAGTATATATTAATAATTTTCTAGATTTAAGTAATTAATATATTAATAGGGAAATTATTAGGTAATTATTTTATCTAGAAGATAAGTATTTACTTATAGTAGTTAATAAATAGTTAATAAAGTTAGTCTTTAGTAAATAATATTATATTTATATATTTACTTAGTAATAGAATATATAGAATATAATAAAAACTGTTTATAAATACTTAGAACTCTAGGATAATATCTTACTTAGAAATATAGCTTATAATTTAATAATATATATTAATAATTTAATAGTTTAATATTAAAAGTATATAAAGATTATATAAGACTATATCTTTTCTAGCCTTAATCAATATAAGATTCTTCTTAACTTTAATACTATATACTTTATTTAGTATAAAGTATTAGTATAGAGCTTTAAGGATTAAAAGTCTATTTTTAATATAATTAAAGCTAATAAGATTTTTTAATATATTTCTATAGACTATCTATATTAATTATATTAAAATATCTATTCTTTAGAGCTTATTATACTAAGAACTTATATATTTTAGAAAGATATATAATAATTATTAATTAGATATATAATACTAAAGTAATTTATTAAAGTTAAGCTTAAGAGGAATTAGTAAATATTTAGTAAAGATTATTAGCTAAAGCTAAAGAGTCTAGTTAAAAACTTCATAAGGAATTAAAACAGAGTAAAATCTTATATTAAGATCTATAAAGGCTAATTTTAAACTATACTAAAAGCTCTAACCCCTAAGTTTATATTTTTAATTCTTTTTCTCTTTTTACTTAGGTATTTTCTATATTTCTATTCTAATAGCTCTTTATAGGATATTAAGAGTATTAAAATATCCTATTTAGACTAAATTTAGCTTAGCTATTTATACTAAAATGTTTATAGCTATCTTTATTAGACTACTCTTATTTAGGGTTTTAATAATAAGAAAATATAAAGTTAATTAGTAATAAGTAGCTAGGAGATTAAACTCCTAATTAAATATAGTAGTAAAGTATAGAACTAATAAGGTAAAAAGCTAACTATTTTAATATTTCAGTTAATATAGTAAATAATATTTATACCTAAAGTTTTTAAAGTATATATAGTCTCTAAGGAAGTAAAGCTATTATATCTTTAAAATAGTCTATTTAATATTTTCTTTAATAATTATAGTTTTAATATTAATAATAGTATATTAATATTTAAGCTTATAGGAAAACTAGTTATAATTCTTATATTAGTTATAAAGTATATAAGAAATAATATAGAACTAAAGACTATAATTATAAACTATAATTCTTTAGATATAATAATAAAAACTATTAAAAAAGGAAAAGAAAATATATATTTCCTAAGTACTAAAAGGTATAGAAAAGTAAAAAGAATAGCTATAAAGAGTTTAAGCTTAGGTTTAATAATACTACTTAAGGAAAAATAAAAAGGTAAATAACTTAAAATATTTAAGAAGTAAAAAAAGGAAAAAGAAGTAGATTTAGGAAGGAAGCTTAGTACTAAAGAAAATACTTTTAAAGCTAAGAAAGATAAACTTTTAAGAATAAACTTAAATACTCTAGAAGTACTTTATACTAAAAGAATACTATAAGTATATTTATAATATATAGTTCTATCTATAAACTCTATCTTATTTAATTAGTCTTTATTACCTTTTAATAGCCTAAATAATAAGTTTTCTAACCCTTAGTAAAGTAAAAATCTTAGCTTAAGTAGTATAATTACTTAATTTACTATTAATTTTACTATAAAAGGAAATCCTCTAAGAGAATAAAATAGTCCTTAAAGACTTATTCTAGAATAAAATATTAACTATTCTAATTAATTTTTAACTTAGCTTACTAGAGTTCTTAGTATAATATATTCTATAACAATAATAGGTATACTTAGTATCTTAGATAAAATTAGAAAATATATAATTATAACTTAGCCTTATATAGAAATAAGTCTTCTAAGTATAGTATTAAATTAAGATAATTATTAAAGACTTAATATAATATCATTAGTTAACCTATTTAACTAGATATTAAGTTAGCTTATTAAGATTTCTAGTAAATATTTAGATAAAGCTAGATTATATACTATAACTACTAAATGTAAAGCTAAATATATAGCTCTTAGGTAATATTAATCCTTATTTATACTATCTATCTTAAGTAAATAGGGAAATTCTAAATTTACTATATAGCCTAAGTTCCTCTTAGTAAATATAATAAGTAGAAAAATACTATTAATAAGGGGAATAATTACTTTTCCTCCTTATTAGCCTTAAGGTTATATCCTTAGCTCTTAATATAATATTAGTAATAAAATGAAACTTTAGGGAGTACTTTAATTAATTAAATAATAATATATATAGTCTATAGTAAATTCTTATCTAGGTTTTAAAATAAGCTATATTACTAAACCCTTTTACTTATATTAATCTTACTATATATTATCTAAGATAGAATTAAATATACTATTACCTTTTATTTTACTCTTAATTTAAAGATAGTAAGTCTAGATAGCTAAAGCTTCTTCTATTAATTTTAGCTTTTTTTTATTAAAGATAAATTAAAAGTTAATATCTATATAGTCCTCTATATTAAGAGGAGAATAAAAGCTTAAATAGGTAAAATATTTAACTATATAAAGAATACAGTATCTATACTAATTAGTACCTTAGTTTATATAATCTATTACTAAGTGTAAAAAGCTTTATAAGTTAATAATATAAATTATTAGTTAGTAAGAGTTAATTAGTAAGCTAACTATATAAATATATTCTTAGAGATTTTCTATTCTCTTTATTACTATAAATACTTTATATTAATAATAATATATCTATATAATTATATAGTTATACTTATTACTAAGGAATACTTTAAGATATCTCTCTAAAGATATAAGTTTATAGAATGTAAATACTTTATACCTCTATTAAGGATAGTATTTATAATAGAAAGTAAAAAGGTAAAATAAACTATTAGATTACTATAAGGTTATAGTAGAAAAAGTATAATAGTACTATAATATATATTAATCTTTAACCTCTTTATTCTTCTTAGTCTTTTAAGTTCCTTTTATTTCTATTTTACTTTAATAGCTCCTATTACTTAAGCCTTTAGCCCTTAGGGCCTTTAGCTTAGTAGTTTAGCTTTCTAAGGTAAGGTAATACATTAGTAATACTTAATTAGTATAGTTACCCTAAGACTATAATAGCCTTACTATTCTTACTCTAAGACTATAATACTATTATAGCTTTATTTTTAGTATTATAAGACTATTATTATTTTAGTATATAATAAAGCTTCCTTACTTATAAAAGCTTATCCTTAAGCCTTTAAGTCCCTAATAAAATAGCTATAAGTATAGTTATAGAAGAACTTAATAATTAATACTTAATCTTTATATTATTCCTTAATACTTATTATAATTATTTAATTAAATAATAAGATTATATTACTCTAGCTATAATTAGTTATAAAGATACTAAATATAATATAAATCTATAATATATTTAGTCTAATTTATTAGCTAAGCTTAATTAGATTATAAAGCTTAAAATACTTAATTATAAATAATTATAGGGAATTTTAGTAATAATATTAACTAGTAAAATATTAGTTTCTAATTTAATAGCTTTACTTAATTTAGTAATAAAGTAAAGATAACTTAGCTATAAATAGTTATTAAGGTCTTAGTAATAATATTAATAATTAGGATATTATTCCTAGGTTTTAGCTTTTACTTAAACTAATAGTAAGATTACTCTAATTAAGCTAAAAGTAAAGTATATATTTAGTTATAAATAGTAGTATTATATTTTTATTACTTAATTAAATTAGAATAATTATAATAATAATTATTAAATAGAGCTATTATTAAACTACCTAATAATATATAGAAAAGGGTTAGTTATAAAAAGTAAAGGTAAAAGGTTATAAGAAGGATAATCCTTTTACTATAATTAGTCTATAGACTAAGACCTTAAGGATCCTAGTCTATTAGATTATATAATTACTTATATAATCATTATATTATTCTATAACTATAGCCTAAAGGGCTATATATATTATATCCTAGCTTTAAAAGTTAGGACTTACTATCCCTAGTAATTAACTAATATATAAATCCTTCTAAGGTTATAATTTCCTTTTAGTATTATTCTAAGCTATCTAATTACTATTCCTAATTTCTAAGTAATTTTCCTTAATCTTTTCTATTATATATAGTTAAATAAGTAGTCTTACTATTTCTTCCGTAAAGATTAGCATAGGGGCTATTAGTTAGCCTCTTTATCTATAGCCTTATTAGCTTTAGGCTATTAAGTCCTTTTCTTACTACCTTAGCAGTAGTTAGGTTAGCTATTAGTCTTAAAAGCCTTAGGGTAAGTAGTCTTAAACTCTATAATAAGCTCTTTATTAATATTCTTAGTCTTCTCCTAAGAGTTATATTTAGGGCCCTAGCCCTTCTATTGGATTTAAAAGCCTTTAAAGGGTATAGTATTTCTACCTTAATTCCTTATTTTACAGCAGAAGATACATTTAATAATATACCTCCTAGAGTCCTCTTTAACTAGCCCTAGCTCCTTAGGTTAAAAGTTATTATTATAAGTAAGTTCTAGTTATTAGTATAAGATAATAGGGTAAATATACTATTTAGGAAGTAACTTAAGCTTAGTAGCTAAGTTATTAATTATATATTTAATCTTAAAAGGTTTAGTATATTACTAGGACTATTTCTTTATAGGGGTACTAAGTAGGCTATATTTATTATAGAGATATAGATAAACTTAATCTCTAGTCTTAAGCTAAATAGGCTAATACTTATTATTGTACTATTTCTTAGCTTTAATAATAGTAAAGTCTAGGGTAAGTTATACTTCCTTTTATATAGCTTCTCTTAGGAATAGTAAATTAGTAGCTTTCTAATTAAGTAATTATATAGCTTTTAGTAGGCTATAAAGGTTAGTACTAAAAAGGAACTTATAAATTAAGGCTTATATACTAATATTATAAGTACTATTAAGGTATTACTATAGAGCTAGAAGGATATAAGTTTAGTTAAATCTAGGGTTTTCTATATAGTAAAATCTTATAGTAATTTCTATAGTTTAATTATATTTCTTAAAGATATTATTAGCCTAAGGGTAATATACTATAGTTATTATAAGCTTTATACTAAAGGCAGTCTATAGGGTCTTCTAGAATAAAGAAGTAAACTTTAAATTATAGTCTAAGATAATAACCTTTAGTATACCCTAGTTAAATAGTATAAATTACTTTACTAAAATAATAGCTTAATAGTCTACTAAATACTTTAAGTAACTAGGAATAAAGAGACTTCTTTTACTTATTATATAAATAACTATAAGAAGAGTATTATAAATAGAAAAGTCTTTAAGAGCCTAAGGTAAGTTCTCTATAGAGACTAAGGGTAAGTAAATAATAAAGTCTATTATAATAGTATATATTAGTATTACTAAGGGATAAATAGGCTTATAATTACTAATTTTCTACTTTTAGCTAGTTTACCTTAAGTAGTAAGTTTAGTATTTATAGATATAGTTCTTAACTTTATAATAAAGGTTATAAATATAGAATTTTAATAGTTTTTATATTATTCTCTTTATTCTAAAATAATTATAGCTATTATAAGTTATCCTAAGGATTTCTTTCTTTATATTATAGAGTATATAAAGTCTAATATAATTATCTATATTATTATAATATAATAGTCTATCTTAGAGTATAAAGGGTATACTAAGCTTAAAAGCTTTAATAGTATTCTTACTAATTAATTAATTACTTACTATAAAAGCCTTCCTTAGGATTATAAAGATAATCTTAGAGAAATACTTATTTATTATATAATTAACTTAGAAGTATTACTTAGTATTATTAGCTATTAGGGCTTTAGATACTATTAATATATTATTTAATACTATATAATCTAATTAAAGCTTTAATAAGTTAAGATTAATTTCTAGAGTAATTATATAGCTTAAGGTATTAAGGATAAAGTTCTTTTTGCTTAAGAAGTAATATATATATAGATTATACTTAGAAAGATATATTAAGGCTATAATTAGTTATTAGTTTACTTAATTAATACTTAAGGTCTTAAGAGATATTTTTTTAATAATCTATTTAGTAGTAGAGTAATTAGTTAATATAATTATAGAAAGCTTAGAGGATTATAAGGATATTTAAAGTCTTTTTATAGTCTAGATAAAATATATAACTTTAAGCTTTATAGGTCTATATTATTACTTAGTAAATATTAGAGTATAGCTAAGGAAATAGATTAGTTATACTATAGTTATAAGTATATTAAATCCTAACTCCTATATATAATTATTATAAAGGTAATAAAGTATACTACTAAAGTCTTATTCTAAGCTTATATTAATCTAGAGGAATAATTACTTAGTTAGATTAAAGTAACTTAATATTTATCCTAAAGTAATCTCTACTTAAAGGGCAAAGAAAATAATTTCCTTACTCTTACTAAGTATAAAGTATATTATCTAAGTATATACTTTATATTAATTAGAATTACTATTAGTAACTTTTCCTTCCTTTTATCTTATAGCTAAGAGAATAACTTTCTAAGCTTATAGTAATTCTAAGAGCTAAGTATAATAGAGAATAAAGTAGTAAATATATTCTATAGTTTTAATATATTACTGAAGACTATTAAGTTAACTAGGGAAATTAAGGTAAATAAATATAACTATTTTCTTAGCTATTATTAAGAGCCTTAAAGTATTTATATAAAATCCTAATAGCTAAGTACTAAGGTATTTAATCTAGTTTTTCTTTAGGGAAATAGTAAGGTTCTACTTATTAAAGAGTATAAAGAGAGTCTCTAAGTATTTTAAATATTTAGCTATAGACTTAGAGAAGATTATAATATTATTAATAAAAGCTTAGTAGAAGGTATAGTAAGGATAAAGTAATCTATTTATATAGTATTAAGTATAAATAGAGGAATTATAATATCCTATTAGTATTATTATTAACCTTTTAAAGCTTCTATAGCTAGCTATTATAAAGTAATTATAGTATTTAAGGGTTATTCTAAATTAGAAAAAGAAAGATAAGATATTAATTACTATAATAAAGGTAGCCCTATAGAGAGTCTATATTATATCTTCTTAATAGGGAAGAAAATAATTATTAGGCATTAAAATCTTATTTAATACTCTAAGATTAATAACTATATAGCCTTTAGGTTCCCCTTTAACTTACTTTTAGACTATAAAGATAAGTACTAAGAAAGGTATTAATTCTTTAATCTATTCTATTTAGCCTTAGTAATATAATATATTAAAAGTTAAATTAATAAGGTTTCAGTCTTTAAGACTATTAGGATAGAGTCTTTAGGCTATATAGTATTTATACTAATTATTAATAAGTAGTATTTATATTTCTTCCCCTTTAGGTACTTAGATAAGCTTTATATCTATTTAGAGCTTTAAGTAATATAAGATTAATTCCTTAACCTTCTTAATAAAGCTAAGGTCTTTACTATAGATATAAATACTCTTATTAATAATATTCTCTAGTAAGTCTAGGGTATATTATATATAGATTTACTATAGAATCTTTAGAAGCTTAAGACTCTTATTAATAGTAATCTTAGGAAGTAGATTAGTTAGCTTATTATCTTAGGTAAGAAAAGTAAATATTAAGGAAATTACCTTATAGTATTACTTCTAAGGTAGATTAATATTATAATAATCTTAAAAAATAGTATTACTTAATAAGTCTAGGGGTATAGGAACTAATAAAACTTAGTTAAGAATATAAGTTCTTCTAGCTATAGTTTTAATATTCTTAGTAAGAGAAAACTTAGTAAAGATTACTAGAGTAATAACTATTATAATAATATTAGAGGAGAAAGTATTTAGGATATTTATAATAGTTAGGAATATTATTATTACTATAGTACTAAAAGCTATAGTCTATATTAATAAGAAGTAAGTTCCTTTCTATTTAAGGATATTACTAATCTTCTACTTTTAATAAAGCTTAATATTCTCCCTTATATTATTTATAAAGATAATACCTAAGGGACTATTAGAATTAATTAGGGTATATATTACTATAAGGATAAATCCTTAGAAAGTAAAGTTATAATCCTTAGGGATTTCCTTCTATATTATTAAGATTAGTATAGTCTTACCTATTAGTATAGTTATAGCCCTAATAATTATAATATATTAATTAACTTCCTTCTAGCTTAAATAGATACTAAAAGGGATATAGAAGTCTTTTAAAAGGTTATAATATATTCTTCTCTTAGTAATAAAGAGATTATAAGTATAGGGAATAAGGAAGGTTATTCTAAGTATAGCTTTAGTATTAAGAATATTCTAGACTTAAGTTAAAGTAATAAACTTTATAGTACTAATAGTAGATTTATTAGTATACTATCTATTAATATATATAGTAAATATAGTCTACTTACTATAGGCTTTTACTCTATTAACTCTATATATAATTATAGAGTTAACTTTCTTAATCTTATACTTAAGGGTCTTAAGCTACTTTTAGTTAATAAGGGGTTAACTATAACTAAAGTTAGTATAGATTTTAATAGGGTTAGGGTTATTAATAGTTATCTTTATATTAAGTTATAAATAGGTATAATTCTTCTCTTTATTATAAGGAATAGGCTCTAGTAAAGGAGAGCTTTAAACTGTTAATATATATTCTATTCTATTAGGAAGTAACTATAGTATAATATTAACTTCTTAGTTAATAGGGCTAGTAGTAGCTTTAAAGCTAGTATAGACTTTAAAATACTTAAAAAGCTTATTATAGCTTAGTAAGACTTCCTTATATCTCTTATAATAAAAAGTAAAAGTTTCCTTTATAAGCTTCTTATAATTAGCTTATTTAGAGCTAATATAGTAATTAGTAAGTTAATATTCCTATAGAATAGACTTTATAGAGAAGGTTTAAGTATATATAGAGTATCTAATAATAAGGTTAATTAGAATATATAAATCCTTAATAGCTATAGCTATAAAGTAAACTCTTTAAGATTAATTAGAAGAAGTAAAAGAGTCTAAATATAAGGTATTATCTTTATTATTAGCCTTATAAGGGCTTTAATTAGTATTTAGCTTACTCTTAATAACTTAATACTTACTTTTAAAGGTAACTTTCTTTATTTCATAAGAATAGTCCTAAGGGTTATTATAGTTATTATAACTTTATTATCTATTGTAAGAATAGTTATCTCTCTTATAGTTATTATATCCTTATTTATAGTTATAGTCTTAGTCTTTACTATAGTTATAGTTATTACTTTAGTACTCTTTATATTATTAAGTTTAATTATTATTTTAGTGGTTATTATATTATTAATTATAGTTATTATTATATTAGTCTAGACTATAGTCCTAATGGCTTTAGGATTAGTTATTATAATTATTTCTATAGTAGCTATACTATTATTAGATATAGGCCTTAATAGTTAGTTATTATTTCTTATATTTATATATAAAGTTTACTAAGGTTATCTATTTATATAGGACTTATAGAAGATAAGAGATTTTACTATTAATAAGAGGGAAAATAGTCTAGATAATATGTTTTTCCTTTGTAATACCTAATTACTTTATATAATTTATCTTATATTAAACTTACTAAGTAAGGGAAATACTATTAATAGCTAGGCTTATAGTATACTTTCTAGAGTAAAAATCCTCTAAGATTTTAGTATTAAGTTACTTAAAATGCTTTATAAACTTTTAGTAGAATCTAGAGATTATAGAATTTAATAGCTTCTTATACTAACTTATGCTTAATTCTCCTATAAGCTATCCTATAGTATTTATACTAATTATTAATATATAGTAATCTTAAAGGGAATTATTATTATAATACTTAAAGACTTATATATACTTATAAAAGAGATAAATATTAGTATAAATAGTATAGTTCTATATAATTATTATACTAATCTTCTTAGGGTTATCTTAATCTAAGTTAAAAATACTAATAGCTTCTTTCTTAATCTTCTTTTAAGAATCTCTAGTAGAGATTATTATAAATTAAGATTAACTTTACTCTTAATATACTTAGATATTAACTTATTTATTATTAGAACTATTAGAAAAAGATTCTATGGAATTATTATTCTTATTAGAAGCTTAATATTATATCTTTCTATAGTTTATCCTTAATATTATCTTACTTTATATAGCTAGATTAAGAGTAATTATTATATTCTAAGGGTTAAGAACCCTATAATTTCTATTAGAAGTTTCCTCTATAGTTTCTATAGTAGTTTTCCTTACTATTAAGAGCTTTATACTATTAGACTTATTAAGAGCTTTAAATCTAAATCACTTTATAATAGTATTATACTATTAGTTAAAGTAAACTATATTAATTATCCTAGCTTATAAAAGGCTAAAGAACTTCTAAGTATTAATACCTTAAGTAATATATTAAGTAATAAAGTTTATAATACTAAAAGTAATATTAAAGTCCTAAAGTATAAAGGTATTAAGAACTTCCTTTATAGTTTACTTATTAATAAGTTTAGTATAATAAATACCTTAGTTAATTACTTTAATATATTATAATTCCTTTAAGTAAATATTAATAGATCCTTAGTTAATACCTTTAATTACCTTTAATATAGTTAAATATTAAAATTACTAAGGAATAGATTAATCTTAGGGCTTTAGTTCTATCTTAAGGTTAAGTTTATTAATCTTACTTATATATAATTAAGCTATTCTTTAAGGAATAGCTTTATATAGCTAAATTAGTAAATTGCTTTTAACTTAGTATAAAATCATACTTTTATACCTCTTTAGTTAAGTAATTATTACCCTTAGGTAAAGTATAATTACTTTCTAAAGGGTAAGTATACTTAGCTTAGGATTTATAGATTACTTTAGCTTTANNTTTAGCTTTAGTTAACTAAGGGAATAAACTTATATATTTCTAGGGAATTAATTTATTATTTATAATACTCTATCTTTATATTAGAATCTCTAGTAAGTAAAATAATAGTATTTAATCTAGGATTTATAGGAACTTAGCTAACTTATTAGTATTTAGAACCTATAGAATCTAGATAGTTAAGTAATAATAATAAGCTAAAATAAATTACTACTTTTTTACTATTTAAATATTATTAATTATTATTATAATTAATATAATAAAGTATAATTATAATTATTAGTAGAGAATATAGTATTTTAAATCTCTATAATTAAAGTAATAAAAGTAAACTCTAAATTTAGTATAAATAGTCTATATATAGAGAATTTAATAAGATTAAGGTTTAATTTATTGTTTTTAAGGGAATTTTTACAATTTATAATTAATATATAAAATTTATAAAAGTAAGAGTATTATAGGATTAAAGCCTATAATTAAGCTTTCTATATAAGATTAATTAACTCTTATATATAATAAGGATTTTAGTAATATAAGTAAGGGTAATATATAAAGGGAATTATCTATAAGGTTCCTTTAGAAGGTATTCTTACTTAGTATATTTCTTACTATATAAGGATAATAAGAAGGGATTAAGAGTAAAGTAAAGCTCTTAAATTATTATAGAGTCTACTAAGGCTAGTTATATCACAGGGGTATTAGGTAATTAATTAAGGCTAGTTATACTATAATAAATCATTAGTTAGCTAAAGCTTAGTAGTTAGAGGATTTAATTAATATAAGCTTAATACTCTAGTGAATTAAATCGTAAAGCTAATGTGTATAATAGAGTTATAATTATTACTATTTAATACATAGAAAAGGGTTAGTTATAAAAAGTAAGGGTAAAAGGTTATAAGAAGGATAATCTCTTTACTATAATTAGTCTATAGACTGAGACCTTAAGGATCCTAGTCTATTAGACTATATAATTACTTATGTAATTATTGTATTATTCTATAACTGTAGCCTAAAGGGTTATATGCATTACTTAAATATTTATTAATTATAGCTATTTAGCTAAGAGCTTATAGAGTATTTAAAGTTTTATTTAATCCCTAATTTCCTTACCTTTTTCTTCCTTTAACTTTATTATTATCTTTATAGATAACTCTTTAGCTTAGCTTTAAAGGTTAGCTTTACTATAAAACTATTACTAATAAGTTATAATTTCTCTTTCTATTTCTTTTTCTCTTTCTTTTATACTATATCTTTATAAGTTTCCTATACTTACTAATAACTTCTTAGCTTACTATTAATATTATATAATTTAATTACTATTATTACTATCTTAATATTACTACTTATTAATACACTAATAAGACTATCTATACTAAGGGGAATAATATCCTTATAGAAGCCTTAACCTTTTACTCTTTTATCTTTAGCTATAAGTTTATTATAACTTTACTAATAATTTACCTATTAACTTTAATATAATTACTTTAGATAAGTATATTTATTATATTAAGAAGAGGAAATTATATAAGTTTATAAGTTACTTTACCTTTTACTTACTTATATTTATAATATAGCTAATTTACTATAAATTAGTTTACTTATATTAATTAATTAATTTTAGTCTAACTTTTTTCTATATTTACTAATAATAGTTTCTTTAAGATTAAAGCTAAGTACTTTAGGTTTATAGTAAGTTATTATTAATCTTTTATATATTTACTATTAACCTATTAAGTATAAACTATTTAAACTATTTATATTTCTATTTTCTACTTATTTTACTAACTTAAGTTTAATAATAAGAATACTTAGGCTTATATTATTATTATTAATATTACTATTATTACTATTTATACTATTAATAAGCTAATAATATATATATAGCTAATATAATTAACCTAGTTATAAGTATAACTAAATATTACTAATACTCTTTATAATATTATAGAGAATCTAAATTATAAAGTTTTTAATATAACTTTATTACTAATTTATATTAAGCTTAACTTAATCCTTTAGGACTTTAATCTAATTAATAATAAGGAGGAAGAATAATAAGGATATTACTAAGGAACTATTAATAATATATAGTAAAATTACTATTTTTCTTTTTTAGAGTCTTAACTTAGTTTAATATAACTAAGGATAATTAGTATATTCTCTCTTTACTCTTTAAGTATTCTTTAGAATTAATCTAATTTATATATTAAATCTATTACTTTATTACTTTACTATAAATTTACTATTTATAGTTTATAATAAAACTCTTATCTATAAAGTCTTTATAGTTAATCTATAAATTTTCTATATTATTATAATCTTCTTACTTAATAAGATATTACTAATTACTTCTAGAATCTTTATATATAATAATATATTCAATAATATAGATATTATTAGTAATAAAGGGATTATTTTATTATTATATTATTTCTAGTTTATTACCTTTCTACTTTTCTAAGTTTAAAATATAAAAAATATTATATATTTATAATTATAATAAAAGCTTAAGTTTATAAATAAAATAATAATTTCTAATATATTTAGTTATTTAATAGAATTTTATATACTTATTTATTAATTTCTTACTAAGCTACTAAATCTTAATATTCTTTATAGATAATAAGACTAAGTTTCCTATATTAAATAATATTAATTCCTTCTTATAATTATACTAAATAGCTTAATATTTATAAATATTACTAAGTAATTTTTATATTACTTTATAATACTAATAAAGTAAAATACTTTATAATTTAGCTAAAGTATTTATAATTAATAAAGGTTTTTCTATATAGTTTAATGCTTAAGAAATAAAGCTTTGTAAATATTCTATTAGATTCTTATTAATAAATAAGTATTTATTTATATTATAAGTATATTAAATTAATAAAAAGATATTAATCTAATTAGTTTATTCTTAGTTATAAAAATACTATATATAATACTTAAGGGTTTAATTAAATCTTTCTATTTAACTATCTATTTAAAGGTAAAAGGTAATATTAAATAATTACTTAGTTATTAATAGATTATAGAATATTCTTTAGTACTTAGATATAAAGAGAAAGCTATAATTAGTAATAATTCCTTTAGGTAATCTATAGTCTTAGAAGACTTTCTTAAGGAATAAAGTTATTAATCCCTTAGTAATAAGTTACTTTAAAGTTAGTATAAATAGAGAGTATTTTATAAATTAATTAATAATAATTAAAATACTATTAAAAATATAGTTTTTTTCCTATATAATAAGGAATAAGTTAATAATAAAGTCTATAAAGATTTCTTCTTAAGGTTAAGTTAATATTAAGAGTAAAGTAAGATAGCTATAAGATTAATATAGCTAAGGCTTAGTCTATTAGTAAGTTATATAGATTTAAATATAATCCTTTATATTTTTCTTTATAAAGAGCTAGTAATACTAAGCTTATAATTATTTAAGGCTCTTATTAATTCTTTAGTATTCTATAGTAAGGTTATTATATATTAGTATTAATAATTTAGTATATATACTAAGGAGAATATAAATCCTTTAGCTATAATAAAGTAAGCTATTTATATTAATAAACTATTTAGTTTTTTATTACTTTATAGGCTTTTTTACTATAATAATATTTCTATATTAAGTTCTATAATTCTTAACTTATTATAAATAGAATTTAATTTCTTAGTATTATAGCTTAAGTCTTATAGTACTTAGTATATTATATCTTATTCTAAATAAAGTCTAATATTAAAGTATCTTAATACTAAATCCTATAGTCCTTAACTTATTATAAATAGAGTTTAATTTCTTAGTATTATAGCTTAAGTTTTATAATTCTTAGTATATTATATTTTATTTTAAATAAAGTTTAATATTAAAGTATTTTAGCCTTAAGTCTTATAGTCCTTAATCCCTTCTATATACTTTCTACTTAAGGAATCCCTTAATTCTTCCTAAGTATAAGTTATTTTATTATAAATATATTTAATTAGTATAAATAATAAGGTCCTAGTCTTATTACTATAAAAATAGAGTAGATTAGTATATATATATTATGCTTAGCTTTTACCTCTTTACTAACTTCTATGATAAGTATCTTATGTTAGTCTTCTCCCTACTTATTATCCTGGATTATCCTTATCCCACTAATGGGGTCTACAGAGGGCAATAAATCGCGCAGCAAGGAGGGCGGCAAGGTGTGGACCCATATATAAGCAGTCAATTGGTTGGCTACTTAGTGTCTCACATGTTGTCTGGGTTGCAGTGTGTCGGACCTGGCTAGGCTACCTGACATCATATCAGCCGATCCTACCCGTGTCCACCAATAGATTCTGTCTAGTCGAGTACGTAGCATGCACCCTCATCCGATTGCAAGCTAGTCATCGAGTTGCCAACTCTTTTTCCCTTTCGAGTCAATCACGGCGCAGTCACCCGGCGCGCAATCGTAGGCTCTACAAAGTATTGTCGAGGCCTCTGCTCTGACGCCCAAGCCACCCCATGCAACGTCAGAACATAATGGATGCTTGACTCCCCATAGGACACTTCTCTTCCTGAGTCTTTCGGAATATTTAAGGTATGTTGCTCGCCTGTTCTCTCACCAAATCCATCCCTTTGCAGAGGTCTTTTCTAAATACCGTCAGGCATACACTTTCAACTTTCCGACTTGTCTCTGACCAGAGCAAACGACCACCTAAGCCAACAACAGCTACTACCAACATGACGTCTACAGTGCCTCTCCCTGGTATTCATCAGCCCTTCACTAAGGATGACATGAAGGAGTCCACCATCACGTAAATCCCCCTTCTTTGTTGAGCCCACGGTTTCCCGCTAACATTCCGCAATTCGAAGGTATAATGGTCTGCCGCGCATCCAATCCAATATGCATGTCAATATAGATCATGTCAAGGAACTGGTGGAGATCGTTACTCGTCACGACCAGCTGGGGAAGTTCGGCTTTCACCTGGCTCATCAACACGGTCTCATTGCGAATGACACAATTAGGCTGGGGTCGGATCTCGGCGTCGTGGCCGGCAAATGGAGCAAGGCTAGTCCCATTGACTCCGTTGATCTTGGCAATATCCATGGAGTCGTCTTCAAGTTTTTGCCCGAACAACAGCGGTTTGTTCCATACGAATTCGACGAGGGACCATCGCCTGTTTCTGTCGGCGATGTGGACGACGACTTTATTGAGGAATTTATTGGCTACCTCACCAAGAACAACCTAACCGATGTCTTCACACTTGAGGTTCAGGCGGACCAGCCTAACGGATGCACTGCAGAGGTCGAGGTAGACAAGCTCGGTACTGTTACATTACCGAAGACGATGGTGTGTGCTGAGGAATTCCTCCCGACAGGGTGGCCTGGCATCCTTTTGCCTGGCGACAGCGGGCCCCCGGCGGGCCAAAGTTGGGCTAAAAAGGTCGATGACTCCCATCAAGTTTTCATAAACAAGCCGATCACGACTGCGGGGGAGCTAGTCAACGAGTTGGCTGGCCAGAAGGTCATCAAATTCTAAGATCTAATAAGGGGGATTTCGTATCTGCGCGGCAGTCAGTCACTGACCAGTCTCCTGATCTGCGCCCTCTCATCCACAGTCATTACAATTACTCCGCCAATCATTATCCTAGCAGCCCTTGATGCCATTGTGATGCTATAGCACTAGCTCTGTGCAGCCAGATTAACTAGAAAAAGATGCAGCTTTCCGACATCCCATGGTCGTGTGAATGTATGTACGCTAAAGGTAATTGGGAGCGGTGGATTGCTATAATTTTATCACCTGCAGGAGCTGGATGAGTGCCATGAGAAGCAAACTGACGGCGGCTGGTCTAACGCAGGCAGAATGCGTCGAGGCACACGAGCTCCTGGTCTCCCTCTCGAGGTGCTGCGTTCTCCTTCTCAGGGCGACGATCGAAGCCGTACGATCGGAACAAGCCGAACATCCTCCCTACTTCAATTGCCCGTCGATGATTACCCGAAAGATTCCCAATGGCTCCATAGAATGTTTTCCAGAACTCTGACTGGAAGTGGTCGTAGCGAGGATGGAAATGCCAGCGTGACAAAGTCTGGACACCAAGAATAGTCTCAAGCCCTCCAAGCGACGTGCCAAATGGGGCAATCTTAGCGTCAGCCCAGTCAACAATACCAGTAATGCGGCCAGTTCCCTGATCCACGTGAATGTTCATCTCAAGGAGGTCGTCATGGTTAAGGACCATTGGATAGGTAGCTTGAAAGAGCAGTGGGAGTCCTTGGCGTACTTCGTCTAACTTTGGATGAAAGCGCTTAGGCAGGCCTCGGGAAAGTTGGTCAAGGATCCAGCCATAATGGACGAGCAGCTCGCGGGCAGTGTTCGGTGACAGGTTCAAAGCTGGCCTGTTAATCCACGCTGAAGCGAAAAATCTATTGTTCTCATTAGTATATAATAATGAGCTCTATATAGGGACACATACCTTGCAAAGTCCTGCACGGTTCGAAGTAAATGTAGTTCCATCTCAGGAGCAAGGAACTGACACCGGGCTCGAGAGAAAGCGACTCCGGGTACAAGATCCATCTTATATATAGAGACGTCGCCCAGCTTGCCGCAGTACTCACAGTTAGGAACGAACTCCCCGTAAGTTTGTCGTGCTTGGTTGATAAGATCGATGTCCATGGCTGAATGACGGAATTGGATGACTTTCGGCCGCTGATTGGTATCGGCCGCCACAGTATAGCTGCTCTCGCCCTGTACAAGCGTGGGAGAGACTAGACTCTCGGTCAAGCTTGCAGCAGTGCGATTGCAGTCATCCTTCGTAATGGATGTGTGTAGGCGAAAGAAATTGGCAATCTGATGTTTGGATAATACGTCTATGTCATCCGCACTCGCTGCATACTGAGAGATATCCATGGTACCGGAGTTGCGACTGCTCAAGGTTCGGAGGTTGTGGTAAAGATCATGAGAAAGATGTGGGTGGCGGTGGGAACAGTCCAAGAAAGATGCACTGGACTGATTTTTGCCTCAGGTATCCACGCAGGTTTAGGCCATCTGATTGATAGGAGCTGCCAACTCACTAATGCAGAGACCTCAAATGCGACCATATCGGCGAGGTGACCTCAGCCTGATCGTGAGAGGGTTGCCTATAAGAACCCTCTGTGTGCCCGCACATATCCCTTCTTCAGCAAAATTTTCTCCGCGTACCAAAGAATAAGTATATAATTCTAATATTGTCATTTTTCTTCGTGAACACCCCCATACTCACAGTTAAAGTAGCATATCACGATACGCGTTGGTGACGGTCTCCCTTCCCTATTGGAATATCGGATCAAGAATCCAATTCCACACAATCAAGGTATCGACAAACTCTAGACACTCTGCCGTAGTCTGATATCAGCTAACGATATAGATGTCGAATAGAATTACGGACCACGTACTTACGAACCTGAAGGCTATTGAGGATGTGAAAAATGAGTTGACTAAGAGGATTCAAGAGGAGAGGGAGGCATTGCGAGCGATTTTAAATAGTATGCCCATTGAGACTCAAACGCAGATATCGTCATCCTCAAACGCAGCGAAAAGGGCCCGTGGCAGGCACACGTCTAGCCTCACACATGACGATACAATCGAGGCTTGTGAGCAGAATATAAGGCGCTTGGAAACTAAGTTTGTAGAGAAGCATAAGGAATGGTTGAAGCTTAGGGAGCTGCTTGCAGAGTCATCCTCGCAAGGCGCGCCTCCAAGGGACGAGTGAGGTCATGGTCATGGCGACTGCGAGGGCTGCGAAGGCGACTCGAGGTGTAGGGGTGCTGATGACTTGGATCGCATGTTTATGCAGTCGAAAGAGGAACATTCTTGCCATAGCATACCTTGATGCTGAACCGCCATCGTGGGAATCAAGCTCTGCTTGACGAGAGCGTTCTTGTCGTAGTCGGCCGAGCTCGGCTTCATAATCATGGTTTACCTCGAGCTTCCTCCGGATGATGTTTTCATGGGCTATATCCCCCTCCATGAACATCTGCACACGCTCAACGAGGTCATCCTTGCCTTGGTGTTGAGTGTAGCCAATATAGCGATAGGCAACCCATTCCACATCCGTCCAGCTCCCCAACGCGTTGGCGATAAGAAACCCACCGTTCTGCCTTCCTTGTCTCCATTCCTCATGAAGAAGGTCAGTGCCGTAGACCTCAAGTTCACGGGTCTTTAAGACAGCCTGCAGCTCGCCAAACGTATTCGACCAGTCTTCGTATACAGAGGGCCAAGCAAGCGTAGTAGTGTCAATTGTCTTGAGCCACAGCGGAGGAAGAAAATATTGGCGTGGCACAACGCGACTCCATTCCCAGTCCAGGACGGATATGACCTC
This sequence comes from Neonectria hederae, assembly GCA_003385265.1. Classification (NCBI taxonomy): domain Eukaryota; kingdom Fungi; phylum Ascomycota; class Sordariomycetes; order Hypocreales; family Nectriaceae; genus Neonectria; species Neonectria hederae. Next base: position 50,869 of record QGQB01000030.1, read on the forward strand.
CATTTCCTTGTTGACCACAAGGTTGAATGGTTCAAGGTCGCCGTGCACCAGGACGAATGGGCCGGAGTTAAGACTGGGATCTACCCATTCCTCAGCGAAGCGACGGAATAGGCGTTGGTGGTAAAGAGCTTCTTTCCCAAGTTCCAGGTTGAATACACTATTCCGACTCTGTAAGAAAGCATTATGCACAATATCCAATTGCATATTAGTGTACTCATTGGCCGAGGTCAGGGGGCCGTGAGTATAGTATATGTCCTGGATCTGAGATGGTCCTAGACCCTCTAGCTCTTGCATGTTGATATCGATAGTGGCTGGTTTCTTGAATCTATTCCCTTCTCCTGCCAGGCATCCAATCGAGGGAAACTCGAGCCTCCTCAGCTGCAAATAGATATCGGCAAGCGAGTTATAGAGTCGTCTTCGTTGGTCATCTGTGATGTATTGAAGTTGGAAGGAGGAGAGCTTCGGGCCGTCCACGTATTCAAGGATGAGGAATGATGAGAGGGGGTCAGGCCCGTCACCGAGCTTGGACGCAAGGATTGTCGGGAGCGGTATAGTCGTCTTCTCATGTACCAGTCTAGTAATTGTCTCATTAGTATAACCCATGAAGATCAAGAATAAGACCTACTGCATCATTGCAATCTCATTCTCGAGCTTGTCCTGCGCACCGAACGCGAGGCAAGGTTTGAGAGGTACACGCACAACCCATTGTTTTCCATCGTCAAACTCGACGAAGTAGCAGATATTATAACTCCCACGGGTCTTATAGCTCTCGCAGGTGGGGGGCGTGAAAAAATTGCAGGTACCGTCGTTGTGGTACGAGGCGGCTAGGCATAGCACGTCCTCGTCGCGGATAGATGCAATGAATTGGTCGCGTTCGCGATGGACTCGATATTGCACGACACGATCATTCCATTGTTGTGGGCCGCTTGAACTGGACATATCGGCGTCGATCTAGGTCGCTGGGATGCGAGATCAAGGACAAAATGCAGCCGCCGAGAAGTCTCTCGGGCATACGAGGTGAGCTCGTACGTGGTGAACGTGTCGTTGTCGCCTTCGGTGTCCCGTTGTTCGAAGTCGCTCGCATACGATTCAGCTCGATTGGTGTGAGATTTTTCGTGATCGGTTCGGATCGTGTGCGTTATCTCCATGAACAACAACAAGCATCCAGGTGAGGCAAGTCGGGAAAGGGAAAAGGAGCACAGGTTGCGTGCAGGCTTAAACGTTGCGCACTCACGGAATATTATCGGCAAAGCTTGATGCCACATGGCTTAGTCAGCCCTACCATGGCCCTATTTCAAGGCACAAAGAGCTCCACCCTTCTCCTACTAATACGCCTTGTCATTCTGAGGTAGGAGAAGGAGAGAAAGCCTCCAGGTTAATCGAACTGCCTCTCAACTTCACTACGTTAGAGCCACAGTAGACTTTGTTGTGGCAAAAAGCCGTAATTGGGAGCACAGCGCTGAAGGGCACTACCAAATCGTTCACGTCCTGTAGGTCCTACGCCAGTGGGTCAAAGATAAGTACCGGTCGTGGCTTCGAGATGTTATTCTCAGAGGTTAAGGGTTATTATGGATCGCTAATCATGAATTGTACAAGTAGAGCAGAGGGTTTCCAGTGCGATGCGGCGAAGTTGCTGTATGACTGTTATAGATAATTGGGAAGTATATAACTCATTTTATTGAAGGATGTTAATTACTAACTCTTAAAGTGAATATTAACACTATCGTTTCTAATAGACAATATATGTTTATACTTATATTAATTCAATAGTTATCCCTCTCATATTAACTATAATTAGGGAATAGTATCCTAGAGAGTATAATAAACTACTCTTAACTTTATAGCCTCTCTAGAGTACTATTTATTACTTATTACTATCTTTCTAATTATACTAAAGAATAATTTATTCCTTATAGTATTAATACTAAGTATATTTAAAGAGATAATATCTATTAGGTAATAAAGGTAATTAAATAGTAAATTATATATTATAATAATATATAACTTACCTTTTCTTTAGTAAGTTTCTATTAAGTTATATATTAAAAATATTTTATTCTTAAACTTAATTTACTTTATACTATTAATATTCTAATATTACTTAGTAAGCTATTTTTTAAGTAATCCTTAGTTAATACTTTATATAAATTAATTATATATATTATTATAATCTAAAAATATTCTATAGTTATTATTAAGTTACTAAATAGTAAGATTTATTTCTAATATAGAAAGGAACTTAAAATTTCTTTTTTAGTACTTAATAATAACTTTCTTAATAATTATATTTATTTAAAGTTATTACTATAAATATACCTTCTTAGTATTAGTATTAATATAATATAAATAGTTTATATACTATTTACTAATAAAGTATTATATATAGTTTATATAGAAGTCTTTAATAAAGCTTAAGTAACTTTATATACTTAAATAATAATAATTAATAATGAATTATATAATTTATATACCTATATTTATTATTACTAAATTATATATTAGATTAAAGAATTATCTTAAACTGTTTTTATAGATTACTAAGTTTATTAGCTTCTTATTTAGTAAGAATTAGTTTAGTATAATTATAACTTAGTTATTTAACTTAATACTAATTATATAACTTTTATTATAAGAGTTTTATATAGATCTAAGGAAGGTTAATAAAACTTAATATAAACTCTTATTTATTAATCTAATTACTATAGTAATATCTAACTATAATATCTATAATACTAAAGCTTTTATTATCTTAATAGTAACTTCTATAGTTTTACTTTAGGCTAGAGTAGTAATAATTATATTACTCTCTAAATCCTAAGTAATACTATATAAGGTTAGAATATTAATTATATTAGTAATAGATTCTTTATAACTAGGAATATAGAAATCCTAGTTTAATTAAAGTATAATAAATCCTAGAATAAAGAATTCTAGTACTTAAGACTTATTAATAATATAGTTAGAATTAAATATAGTTAATATTAGAATAATTAGATATTTAAAAGTCTTTAAAAGATATATAACTAGGTTAATATATAATTAATAGCTTTTATCTATACTAAGATCTCTAAGAAAAGCTTCCTTAAGTATTAATATATTATAAACTTTAAGTTAATTAATAATAGTTTATAGTATAACTTAATATATTATAGCTAATAAAACTTAGTTCATAGTTACTATATTTAGTAAATAAAAATATTAATTAATTATTAATTATTAAGAATACTAATATATTAACTATCTTATAAGTATATATAAATATTTAAATTAAGACTATAGTATATTTTAATAGAGTTATAGTAGTTAACTCTAGAGTAAATACTAATATAATACTTATAGTAAAATTATACTAAGATTCTTAAGTACTTATTATAACTAAGTATTTATAAGAAATAATTTACTTAAATAAGTATTTATTTTAGTTATATAAGTAAAAAGTATAATTAACTTAGGTTCTAAATATTAACTTTTAGTACTCTATAGGTATAGTAAGTATAGTAATATAATCTCTATAGTAATTTACTATTTAATAATATATAGTATATTAGTCTTAAAGTAATATACTATCTTAATTTCTAAATAGTATAGTAGTTTTTTATAATTGTTTAATATTATAATATTACTTAGGTTTTATTAAAATGTAAATAGACTATATTCTTTATTTATATTAATATATTATAAATACTAAGATAAATATTAGAAATTAGATATAAATACTATAATAGGGGTCCCTAGACAGGTAAGCTAATAAGTCACTAGCCAGGATTTAATAAGGGTAAAAGGGATAGTTATAAGAGGGACAAGAGGATTAGAGAAAAATCATTATTAAGATAAAGGAGAGATTTTTATTTTATTTTTAAGGGAAATTCTTCCCTTCTTATAGAGAGACTAGAGAGATTACTTTAAATTTAAAGCTTAAGTCCTTTGCCTTTATTTTATAAGAGAATTAAAATCCTTCTTTTCTAATCATAATATAAATCACTATCTACCCTTTATCCCTTATATACTAATCATTAAGTTAGTAGTAAGCTATTTTAATGCTTTATTAATATTCTTTTCCTACTCTAACCTAATAATTATTCCTATAAGATACTTTCCTACTAGAGGGTTCTAAATATAAGACTATTACTATATATATATATAATCTAGTATAGCTTTAGGCTAACTAATAAAGATGTCTATATAATGCTTTACTATATACCTTCTTAAGGAATTACTATTGATTTAAGGTATTATTCTAAGTCTCTTTCCACTATTGAATTAGAGGTTATAGTAGGGTAGTAATTCGATTGATTTAGCTTAATAGGTGAGATTAATTAATATACTTTTAAGCTATTATTACTAGACTTAAGGAAAGTAGAAAGATAATAAGAAATAAGAGATAGAGGGGATTAAGACTTTCCTGAAAAGACCCTAGACCTAAGGACCTTAAAGGATTATAATAAATTAAACTTGTAAAATCAGTAATATATAGCTTAACTAAGATTATTATAATAAGTAAGATAAGAATAAATACCTAAACTCTAAACTATACTACCTATTATTATACTTACTCTTCTACCCTAATAGTTCTAAGAAAAATTAGAGTATACTTAAACTTAGAAGCACTTTATAATATAATATTACTAGATTTCTATAACTATAGGGACTTCTTATAAGAAAAGGAATACTATTTAACCTTATTAAGTAATTAGTAGAATAAGAATATATATTAGCTTAGATAATAGGAAGGTGTAGTTAGAATGATTATTATATAGTTCCTTATAAGGGACTAGTACCTAGCTACTCTAGCTAGAGTAATCCTTTATATTATAAGAAGCTAGGAACTAGGGAAAGGTAGAGTTAGGAAGGATTTATTTAAAAAGGAGAAAAAAAGAAGAAATAAGAGAGATATTAATAAGAAGAATAATAATAATAAGGATAATAAGGAGACTTATATAAAGGATTATAAAAAGGTCTAATAATAATAAGAGGGTTAAGATTAAGAGTTTTAACCTTCTTTAAAAGATTTATAGAGATATTCCTATAAAGATTATAACTAACCTAAGTTTTATTAAGCATTTTTATTTATTTTTTATTCATTTTATTCCTTAATTATATAGTTATTCCCCTAAGAAAGATAGTATAATTAAGACTTTATTTCAGTATAATTACTAAAGGTTATATTTAGAGGAAAGAATTACTTTCTAATGAGTAAGAATTCTAAGAGCTATAATTATAAATTTACTACTACTACTAGAATAGAAAGGAGAAGAAAGAAGAGAAAGGTATTTTATTTAATGTTTATAAAGAGTATACTTATAAAATTAAACTAATTTAATATATATATAAAGTCTTAATTAGTATTTATAGTACTCTTAATTAAGGACTATTTACTAATTCTAATATTAACTAAATTTAACCCTAAGATTAATAAGATAGGCTTAATACTTCTAGACTTAATAGAGAAAGGGAAGATAAGTAAAAAACCTAAAGTTCTTATCTTAATCTATATATTTAACTATATCTTTAAGGGGATTAATATCTCTAGTTACTTAAGGATATTTAAGAACTATATTAAAGGATAAGTCTACTTAGATAAAAAGAAAGCTTAGCTAATACTATATTTTATCTATAAAGATATTAGGATAAAGGTCCTACAGGCTACTAAGCATAGTACCTAGGAATAAATTAAAGCAAAGCTTCTTAAAGACTTTAAGAATAGTAATAAGGAATAATAGATCTAATCTCTCTAAAAGGTCCTTAAGATAAATACCTAATCTATAAGAAATATAATAGATAAGGAAATCCTTATTTAGCTTAAGACCTATAGGGAGCTATATAATATTATTAATAATAGTGGAAAATTTAAGGAAAGAAACTCTTATACTATCTTCTATATACTGCCCTATAAGATTATTATTTAGGTATATTAATAGAAGAATATCTTAGTCTAAGCCTTATAATCTAAGCTATATAATACTATAGTTAATCTTATTATAAGCTTACTAGAATAGGACTAGTCTTTTAAAGACCTAATTAAGGAACCTTAGGAGAGAGAATTTAATCTGGGAAAAAGGTCTTAGGAAGTAAATATAGAATAGTAAATCCTGCCTCTAAGTAAGCTAGCTATAGATATAGTAATTAATTGCCTAACTTAGATAGTCTAGGACTTAAGTATTAATATAATAAAGTAGTATAAAGATATAGAAGTATATCTTACTACTATATTCTAAGGAATACTTAATAAGTAAAGGCTTTTTAACCCTCCTATTAATAACCTATTTATTAATTATAATTAGTCTAAGTATATAGGATATTATAGAATAAATAGTTAGGATATCCTTATTAATACTAGCTATAGATAGAAATAGCTAAAGTGTTTCTATTGTAGAATTTTAGGCTATTTCCTAAGCTAATACTATAAATTATAGAGGGATAAGGAAGCTAGATACTATAACTTTAATTCTAAAGCTAATATAACCTAAGTAGGATAAAGAGAAGTAATTCTTCCTCTAAAGCAAGTCTAGAAGATAAGATTCCTAGGAGGAATTAAGAAGCTTACTATTATATAGATAAAGAAGTTCTAAAAGTCACTAGCTATAAGTTTTCTTAATAGAATAATATTAAAGTCTACTATTTATAACTAGAATCCTAATTAAGAAGAATATAACCTTATAACTAACTTTATAAAGAAGAATTAAGATACTCTTTATAAAGATATAATTATTAATAGGGTTAGTAGAAGGACTAGGCTCTAAGAAGGGGATTTCATTAATAGGATAGTAAAGTTAAATATTATTCTAATTAATGAAAGAAGCTTTAAGGAACTAGAGGATATCTTAAATAATAATATTACTTTTAATATAGCTGCTAATAAGAGGGTAAAAGTAGATAATAAAGAGCTAGAAGTTAATTAAAGCTATCCTATCCTAATGGTAACCCTAAGGATTCTTAAGCTAATAGACCTAGAAGATTAAAAGATAGCTAAGGCTATTGCAAAAAAGGGACCTAAGGAAGACTCTTACCTAACTATAAAGCTTAAGAATAAGACTACTTTAAAGTAGAGAGTCTTAACTATAAAGATTAGAATTACCCTTCCTTAGATTATTATAAATAACCTAGAATTTAGAAGATCTATAGCTAGAGAACTATTTAACTTTACTAATAGAATTATAGAGACTATCTAAATAGACCCTAACCCTTCCTATAAGATAAAAAGGATAGGGGAGATTAAAATAAGTAATATTATAGAATAGACTAACCTAAGCTTCTTAGATACTTATTTTAATGAATTATCTTAATACTATAAGGTTAATACTATTACTATTAATCTAAAAGGATTATTACTAGAATCCTATAATAACTCTTATCTTACTCCTAGGGACTATCTAATAATAAACTATAACTTAATAAAGAAAATCTCTTATAGGAAGGAAGTTAAGAGACTAAACTTAGAAGTATCTTATAATATAATTATATAAATTAATCTAGCTTTAATTTAACCCTTAGACTTAAGAATAATCTTATTATACTAAGACTTCCTAAAGCTATAAGTAAGACTTAGGAATCTAGATAGTTATACTTAGGAAGCTATTATTAATACTAAAGCTAAAGGGAATATTATATTAAACTATATTATTAAGACTAATAAGCTTAATATTAAGCTTATTAAGGCTAAGACTACTTCCTTCTTAAAAGACTATATTATAATAGTAAGGATAATTAAGGCTAAAGTCTATTTAGGTAATATCTTTATTAACTAAATAATATATATAGCTCTAACCTTTATAGTATTAATCCTATTTATTTTAGGGATACCCTTTATTAAGAGTATAAAGGCTACCTTTAACTATAGAACTCTTCTAGGTAAAATATTAATCTATTACTAATTAGGAAATATTAAGATTATATCCTTAATTATAGATAGAAGTAGATAGGAACTCTTAATTATTACTAAAGAAGTACTAAGAGAGGTAAAGTAAATAAGGAAGTTCTCTCTAAACTAAAAAGGGTAAATATCTATAGTTTAAAGGAAGATAATATTAAGCATTTTATTAGATATATTAATAAAAAGATAGCTAAGAAAATCTTTAAGATTATTCTTAAGAATTAGATAAAGAATAATAATCTAATAATAACTAGAGTTACTAAAGTATAATAACTAAGTTTAGATATTAGCTATAAGGATATAATAGTTTAAGTTAATATAATATATAAAAGGAAGGCTAATAAGGTTCTACTAAGAGATAATATTCCTTCTGATAGATTTATACCTAAAGGAAACTTATTCTAGAGGGAAAAAAGGTAGGAAGAGATTAAAGGAAACCTAGAATAAGATTTAATCTATTCTAACTATATTATACCTAAGTTCTTAAAGATTAAGAAAGGTTCTAGGCTCTTTAGAGAGAAGCTAGGAGATATTATAGACTAAATAAGAAATACCCTTTAAGATAAAGAAAGGGATATTTTATAATAAATCCTCTTTAATAGGGAAGAAGCTTTAGCTTAGACCTTTAAGGAAAAAGGGGAAATTAACCCTAGGGTAGTGCTTCCCTAAGTTATTAAAATTACTCTATATAATACTTAGTATTATAGTAATATAGTAATTCCTTAAGGGAATAGGAAGAAAGTTATTAACCTCCTAAAAATATAGCTAAAGAATAGGATTATTAAGGAAAGTTATAATTCCTATCGGAATTATTAGATACTTATTATAAAGAAGGATAGAGAGTTATACCTTATTAATTTAATAAAATAATATAATACTTATACTATCTAAGATAATATAATTCCTCCTAGAATAGATAACTTCTTAGCTAAGTTTAGAATATATAAAATCCTCTCTATACTAAACTTCTTCTTAGGGTATAACTAAGTAAAGCTAGATAAAAGAAATAGAGATTTAATAACCTTTAATACCCTAATAAGCTTAATAAGACTATATATATTACTATAGGAAGCTATAAACTTAGTAGCTTAGTTTACTAAGATTATAATAAGGATCCTTCTTAATCTTCTCCTAGATAAAGTAAGGGCTTTCCTAGATAATATTAGCATTAAAGGCCTAAAGATTAACTATAATAAGGAAGAGAGTCTTCCTAGAGTTAGGAAGTTTATCCTAGAGTACCTTATTAATCTTAATATAGTTCTAGTTAATATAGAGCTAACTAGCTATTTAATTACTAGTAAGAAGTTAGCTTAGTATTAGAAGACTATCTCTCTTATAGGATATATCTATAGTATAAGCAGAAGAAAGCCTATAGAAGATAAAATCATTAAGATTATTAAATAGGAGAAGTACTATTCCTTAATTAAAGTAAGAAGCTTCCTTAGTATTACTAATTACTATAGAATCTAAATTAAGAACTATACTTAGATTATATAGCCTTTTATTCTACTACTAAAGAAAGATACTACCTAGGACTAAGGGAAAGATTAGATAGCTATAATAAAGCTACTAAAGGAAAAGATTATATTTGTCCCTATTCTTATAACCCTTAACCTTTCAGAAGGAATAGGAAAGGTAATCCTAATGATTAATATTAGTATACTTAGATAGGGAGCTATTTTAATATAAGTTATTTAAGGAAAGTATTATCCTATAAGATTTAAATTTAAAACTTAGACTAATACTAAGAAGAAGTATAATATAATTAAGCTAGAGTATAAAGGAGTTCTTTATACTATCTAAAGGATATATATATATATCTATAGTTATCTATTTACTCTAGAGATAAATTCTAGGGTATTAATAGACTAATTAAATAACTAAGTAAATAATATACTAAAAGCTATAGTTATTAGATAGATAAGCTATATATTACTCTTTAATTTTACTATTAAATATATCCTAGGAAAGAAGAATATAGTTATAGATAATCTATTAAGGAAGGGATAAAGACCTTTAAATCTTATAGATTAGGAAGCTAAGTAAAATATTAAGGATATAATTAATACCTATCTTAATACTATTCTCTTTAAGCTAGGAAACAATCCCCTTATAGATAATTATAAGGGAGATTAACTTATCCTAGCTAAGTACTTTATAATACTAAAAAGACCTAAAGGAATATTAGTATAAGACTTTAAGAGACTAAGAATAAAGGTAATATAGTTCTTTATTAGGGGAAGTTAAGTCTAGAAATAAGGATAGAAGGAAGGAAATAACCCTATACTTATTATTAATAATAAGGACCTTTAAAAGTATCTTATAATATTATATTACTATTATAGGGGCTATAAAGGGTAAAAAGTAATAATAAGAATTATCTCTTAGTACTATTTTTAGCAAGGGATAAGATAGTCTATAGAGATAATTATCTAAGAGTGCTTAATGTATTAAGTATATTTAGTATAAAGGCTAGCTAAAGAGGTAAAGCTAATAGCTCTATAGTACCTAATAATAAAGATCTATATTAATAGGTAGTACTTACCCCTTAATAAAGGTATAAAGTTCTTACTAGAAGCTAGATATAATTTAACTAGGTAGATTAAAGCTATAGCTATTAATAACCTTATTATTACTAATATTAGAAGATTTATTAAGAGGATTATTTACTATTATAGAATATTAGTTAAAATTATTACTAATAATAGAAAGGAGCTTACAAAAGGAATCCTAGATAAACTGGATAAGTTAGGCATTATAATATCTAAAATCTTATTCTATAACTCTAAGTTAAATAGGTTAATTAAAGTTAAGTATATATTTATAACTAATTACTTTAAGAAGCTTAAGAAGCTAGGGAAATAGGTGGATTTAGTTGAGCTAGCTCTTCTAGTAGATAGATTAGTAATCTAAGGATTATATAGCTACTCTCTATTCTAGCTCCTTTATAAATAGGAACCTATCCTTCCTCTTAAAGTTAAGGTTTCTACCTAGAGACTTATTAATTAGGATAATATTAAGGATAGAGAAGATAAGATTCTAGCTAAGATATAAATCCTAGAAAGATATAAGGAAGATATTAAAGTAGCCTAAGCAAAGGTTAAGGAATATTAATAGACCTTAGCCAGGAGGACTAATAAGTTAAATACCTTTAAGATAAGAAAAACACCCTTATTACTAGGAGACTTAGTCCTTTAGTATAATATATAGAACTATAATAATTTATCTTCTACTATAAAGCTTAAGCTAAGATAAATAAGACTATATAGGATTTATAAAGCCCTTACTAAGACTAGGACTTATAAGCTTAAGATACTCTTAGGAATTAAGCTTCTAGGGACTTATTATAAAGACTAGCTAAAGGCTTTCTAAAAGGATTCTTAGGGTTAATAGATAAGCTTTAATAATAAAGAGATAATAGGATTACTATCTAATAATAAGGATAAAGAATCTAATAAAGAAGTATTATATAATATACTTTATAAGCTAAGTAAGTTAGATTCCTTATTAAATAACCCTAAACTAAAACTTATTATCTAACTATAGAGAGAGCCTAAAGAAGACTTCTAAGTCTATATCCTAGAGATAACTAAAAAAGCTAGGGATTAGTATATAGCTATCTAAGTATCTAATAAAATACCTAGGATATAGTACTAACTAAGGATAGTAATATTACTATATAGGAAGGGATAGAAAAGAGGAAGATATTAAGATTACTAGAGAAGACTAAATAAACTATATTTATAAAGGGAAAAGACTCTAAAATGATTACTTAGACTGAACTTTATACCTACTAAAAGATAAATAAATCTTATAAGCAAAGGAAGAATAGGAAAAAGGGAGCCTATCTAAAAAAGAAGAAAGTAATAATAGCTAAGTAGTAATATAAGATATTAAGTATTTACTACTTATTACTTATTCTAAGGAGGAAGTCTTTTAATAAGAATTATTAATTTAGCCTATTAAAAAGCTTAATATCTACTATAAAGAGTCTAAGTAGAGACCTAAGTAGTCTATCTATAGATTTTAGTATTAGATAAACTATTAAACTTAGAAGAATACTCTAAGATAATTTAAGGGTAAAAGTAAGAATTAAAGATATTAGAAATAAAGGAAGTTAATATGTTTAGAATAGTAGCTCTATTACCTAAGGGGAATTTCTAAAGACTTTCCTAATAACTTAAAGTAAAGTATCTAGAGAGAAACATTTAGTTATAATTAGAATAGTTATACTAAATATAATTAGTATACTAATTACTTATAAAGTTTTAAACTAAGATATAGATATAGAAAGAAGTTAAAATATACTCTTAAAAATAGGTTAATATTAATAAATAGCTATAGATATAGTAATAATATATAATTAGATTAATAACCCTAATAAAGGTAATAATAAGAGCCTTAAGATAATAAGGCTAAGAAGGAAGAATAGTAAAGAAGTAATTATTAGGATAAGTCTATTTAGCTAGAATAAAAATAGATTAAAGAGTATAGATTACTAAAAGCCTAATTCTAGAAGTAATTATTAAATTATAGAAAGAAAGTTATTAAAGGAATTAGATAAGGAAAGATAAGTAATTACTAGAGGAAGAAAACTAAATATCTAACTCTATATATATTAGGTAGCTAAGATAATTAAGAGCCTAAAAGCTATAGAACTAAACCTAGAATAATTTTAGAACCTAGAGAAGTATTATATTAAATTGCCTACTTAAATAGAAGAAAGAAAAAGGAACTTACTAAGGTAAGAGTTAAATTAAGATATAATATAAGGAAAGGTTTAAGGAGAATAGTATTATAGTCTTTTTAGTAAGTATTAGCTTAATAATTAAATAAACTAGAATTAACTTAGTACTTAGTAAGATAATAAATATTTAGGAGCTTTAATTAAGAGAAACTTAAAAGGATAAAAAGCTTATCTTAATAAGTAGCTATTATAGTTAGCTAAGTTACTAAAAAAGAAGAAGGAAGAAAGAGATTAAAGAAAGCTATAAAGAAATAATAAATTTAAGGAAGAAAAAGAGAAAAGTATAACTAAAGAAAGCATTAAGTAATAAGATTTAAACCTTAAGGCTAATCTAATAAGGCTATTTATAAAAAAAGAAGTATTCTAAGAGGTAAGTATTTATATTTACTATATTAAATAAGATAAATTCAGTAAAGTATTCTAGTAAATAATAATTATTATTACTATAATTTACTATTATAAGTAAAGTAATAATCTATAGTAAGGAAAATATTAAATATATAGCCTCTTAAAAATATATATATAAGCCTTCCTCTTTATACTCTTACCCTAAAGTAAAGCCTATACTATAACTCTAGTCTCTATACCTTAATTCTCCTCCTTTTAAGCTTAGATTTTAATAATTATTTTATTCCTTATTTTCCTATAATCTATCTATCTTTTAGAATCTCTATATACCTTAAAATACTATTATAATAGCTATTTCTAATAATACTAAGAAGATTAAGTAATTCTTTTACCCTAATAAAGAATTAATACTCTATAAAGAACTTATTTATAATAAAGGGAGTAAGAAGAGCTTCCTATATTATAATGAAATACTATCTAATATACCTCTTAATTAACTCCTAAATAAATAACCTTCCTTCTATCTATCTTAATTTAATTAATTATATTAAGAGGATATTAGCTTATATTACTTTACCCTTAGAAATAGAAAAGAAATCTAAGCCTAGGTTAAATTTATTCAGTATTACCTAGATTATAGTAAGAAGGACTTTAGCCCCTAGAAAGAATATTATACTAATCTATAGGAATTCCTAAGTAATCTTTAGAATAATAAAATATTAATTAACTTTAGCCTTATTATATTCCTTTACTTAATAATCTATAACTTAAGAGACTTAGTTATTATTACCCTTAGTAGCTTTAATCTTAATACTTCTAAAGTCTAAGGTAATTAATAGGGATAATCTAAGTACTTAACTAAGCTTATCTAGGAGAAGGCTAATATTATAAAGAACTAATCTATCTTAGGATTCTAATTATTATAAGAAACTTAGTTTAATTACTAATTCCTTATAAGGATTATCTATTTTAGTAATTAGACTTATTAAGTTATTTATATCTAGGATATAAGAAATACTTACCTCTATATTTTTAATATTCTAAAGGAAGGGAAGGAAGAGTAATTTATAGTTATTACTATTACTTAGAAAGAGATTATAGCTAAAAATAGTATACTTTATAACTTCCTTATCTTTAGGATATCTACCTCTTATTAAGATAGCTAGTAAGAATATAATTATCTTAGAATATTCCTTATTACCCTAATTATTTAAGGGTTAATTAGTTTATTAAAGGGATAAATAATTAATAGAGGTATTATTATAAAGAGTCTTACTATTTAGAGAGCCTTAGAAGAATTACCTAAGGGAGCTAGATTTACCCTTTACTTCTAAGACTAGAAGATTAGATAGCCTAGAAAAGCAAAGAAGGGAAATAAGGGAGGAATTTAGATACTTAAGCTTAATTAGATTAAAAGCTTCTTTAGCTATATAATTATAGAAGAACTAGGGATTAAGGACTTTAAGTATAGAAAAAGAAATACTAAATATATAATTAAGTAATCCTTTAATACTTTATACTAGTTCTTACTAGTAGATAAATAACTTTAAATATTAAATATCTATATAAACTATAGTAGATTTCTAATAGTCCTTTAGTTAAAAGTAAGATTCAGTAAAATCCTAGATTAATATTACCTAATTTTATACTTAGCTCTACCTTTTAGATAGAAGATTTAAAGCTTATTTATATACTAATTAAATACTAGTAAGATTAAGTTTATAATATCTATTAACTTTATTAAAGCTTACTTAAGGAAGGGATATAATATTATTAAAGGACTCTTAATAAATTATAACTATAATATACTAAGAAGTATTATCTTACTTAGCTTTAGTAACTTACTATAATAATTACTAATCTAAATTCTCTCTTTCTCTTTATAGTCTTTAGCCTTAGCCTAATAAACTAGGAAAATTCTAATTATAATCTCTTTATTAGGTAATTCCCCTAGTAACTCCTTATAATAATTACTAATATAAATCCCCTCTTCCTCTTTATAATCTCTAATCTTAGTCTATTAAACTAGGAAAATCCTAATTATAATCTCCTTATTAAGTAATTCCCTTAGCTAAACTCCTTTAAAAGTATTCTTAATTATAGGACCTTTAGAAAAGGATAATACTTTAAGTAAGAAAGAGTAGTCCTTAGTAAGATTAGTATTAAAGCTAAAGGAAGTAATTAGATAGATTAAATCTTTATTACTATTCTTACTAAAGATATCTACTTAAGCTTAAATGTCCCTATAGGCCTTAGGAAGTAATACCTTAATAGAGGAAATATCTAAGAGCCTAGGAAGAAGTAATATCTTAATATAGAATATATTACTAGCCCTTATACCTAT
>QGQB01000300.1:0-10702 GCA_003385265.1 Neonectria hederae
AAAGGAATATAATAAGGCTAAAGTTAGTTAATATTTTATTATTCTAAAGATTACTTAGGAGTTTCTATAGATTAGTATAGTATTCCTTCTAGGGGCTAAAGTCCTTCTTACTATAATTTAAGTAATACTAAATAGATTTAACTTAGGCTTAGATTTCTTTTTTATCTCTAAGGGTAGAGTAATATAGGTTAATATCCTTTTAATATAACTAATTAAATTAAGATAGATAGAAAGAAGATTATTTATTTAGGAATTAATTAAGGAGTATATTAAATAGTATTTTATTATAATATAGAAAGTTCTTCTTATTTCCTTTATTATAAATAAATCCTTTATAGAGTATTAGTTCTTTATTAGAGTAGAAGAACTATTTAATTTCCTTAGTATTATTAGAAATAGCTATTATAATAGTATTTTAAGGTATATAGAGATTCTAAAAGATAGATAGACTATAGGAAAGTAAGGAATAAGATAATTATTAAAATCTAAACTTAAAAGGAAAAGAATTAAGGTATAGAGACTAGAGTTATAATATAAGCTTTACTTTAGGGCTAAAGTGTAAAGAGGAGAGCTTATATATTAGTATTTTTAAGAGACTATATATTTAATATTTTCCTTACTATAAATTACTATTTTACTTATAATAGTAAATTATAGTAATAGTAGTTATTATTTACTAGAATACTTTACTAGATTTACCTTATTTAATATAGTAAATATAGATATTTACCTCTTAGAATACTTTTTTTATTTTATAAATAGCCTTATTAGATTAGCCCTAAGGCTTAAATCTTATTATTTAATACTTCTTTAGTTATATTTCCTTCTTTCCCTTTTTTAAATTTATTATTTCCTTATAGCTTTCTTTAATCTCTTTCTTTCTTCTTTTTTTTAATAGCTTAGTTAACTATAATAGCTATTTATTAAGATAAGCTTCTTATTCTCTTAAGTTTCCCTTAATTAAAGCTCCTAAATATCTATTATCTTACTAAGTACTAAGTTAATTCTAGTTTATTTAATTATTAGATTAATACTTACTAAAAAGATTATAATACTATTCTCCTTAAACCCTTCTCTATATTATACCTTAATTTAATTCTTACCTTAGTAAGTTCCTTTTTCTTTCTTCTATTTAAGTAAGCAATCTAATATAATACTTTTCTAGGTCTTAAAATTATTCTAGGTTTAGTTCTATAGTTTTTAGGCTCTTAATTATCTTAGCTACCTAATATATATAGAGTTAGATATCTAATTCTCTTCCTTTAGTAATTACTTATTTTTCCTTATTTAGTTCCTTTAATAACTTCCTTTTTATAATTTAATAATTACTTCTAGAATTAGGCTTTTAGTAATTTATGCTCTTTAGTCTATTTTTATCTTAGCTAAATAAGCTTATCCTAATAATTACTTCTTTATTACCTTTCCTTCTTAGCCTTATTATTTTAAGGCTCTTATTATTACTTTCATTAGGATTATTAACCTAATTATATATTACTATTATATCTATAGCTATTTATTAATATTAACTTATTTTTAAGAGTATATTTTAATTCCCTTCTATATCTATATCTTAGTTTAAAACTTTATAAGTAGTTAGTATACTAATTATATTTAGTATAATTATTCTAATTATAATTAGAAGTTTCTCCTTAGATACCTTACTTTAGGTTATTAAGAAAGTCTTTAGAAATTCCCCTTAGGTAATAAAGCTACTATTCTAAATATATTAATTTCCTTTGCTTCTAATATCTTTAATTCTTACTTTTACCCTTAAATTATCTTAGAGTATTCTTCTAAGTTTAATAGCTTATCTAATGCTAAAATCTATAGATAAACTACTTAGGTTTCTACTTAGACTCTTTATAGTAAATATTAAGCTTTTTAATAGGTTAAATTAATAATTCTTATTAGAAGACTTCCTCCTTAGAATAGATAATAAGTAGTAAATACTTAATATTTTATATTATTACTTAGCTATTATTACTTTTTTCTTTTCTAGATAAGCTCCCTTTTTCTTATTCTTCCTTTACTTATAAGGTTTATTTATCTTTTAATAGATATAAAGTTTAATCTAAGTAATTATTTTAGGGTCTTTTCCCTTTATAGATCTAGTTTATCTAATTTTCTCTAGTAACCCTAATATCTTCCTCTTTTCTACCCCTCTCTATATAGTAATACTATTATCCTTAGCTAGTACTATATTCTAGGTATCTTATTAGATATTTAGATAGCTATATATTAATCCCTAGCTTCCTTTATTATCTTTAGGATATAGACCTAGAAGTCTCCTCTAGGCCCTCTCTATAGTTAGATAATAGATTTTAGCTTAGGGTTATCTAATAAGGAATCTAACTTACTTAGCTTATAAAGTATATTATATAATGCTTCTTTATTAGATTCTTTATCTTTATTATTAGATAGTAATCCTATTATCTCTTCATTATTAAAGCTTATCTACTAACCCTAAGAATCCTTCTAGAAAGCCTTTAGCTAATCTCTATAATAAGTCCCTAGAAGCTTAAGTCCTATAAGTATCTTAAGCTTATAAGTCCTAGTCTTAGTAAGGGCTTTATAAATCCTATATAGTCCTATCTATCTTAGCTTAAGCTTTATAGTAAATAATAAATTATTATAGTTTTATATATTATACTAAAGGACTAAGTTTCTTAATAATAAAAGTATTTTTCTTATCTTAAAGGTATTTAACTTATTAGTCCTTCTAGCTAAAGTCTATTAATATTTCTTAACTTTTACTTAGGCTACTTTAATATCTTCCTTATATCTTTCTAGGATTTATATCCTAGCTAAGATCTTATCTTCCCTATCCTTAATATTATTCTAATTAATAAGTCTCTAGGTAGAGACCTTAACTTTAAGAAGAAGGATAAATTCCTATCTATAAAAGAGCTAAAATGGAGAATAGCTATATAATCCTTAGATTGCTAATCTATCTACTAGAAGAGCTAGCTTAACTAAATCCACTTATTTCCCTAGCTTCCTAAGCTTCTTAAAGTAATTAGTTATAAATATATACCTAACTTTAATTAACCTATTTAACTTAGAGTTATAGAATAAGATTTTAGACATTATAATACCTAGCTTATCTAGCTTATTTAGGATTCCTTTTATAAGCTCCTTTCTATTATTAGTAATAATTTTAACTAGTATCCTATAATAGTAAATAATCCTCTTAATAAATCTTCTAATATTAGTAATAATAAGGTTACTAATAGCTATAGCTTTAATCTACCTAGTTAAATTATATCTAGCTTTTAGTAAGAACTTTATACCTTTATTAAAGGGTAAGTACTACCTATTAATATAGATCTTTATTATTAAGTACTATAGAGCTATTAACTTTACTTCTTTAGCTAGCCTTTATACTAAATATACTTAATACATTAAGTATTCCTAGATAATTATCTCTATAGATTATTTTATCTTTTACTAAAAATAGTACTAAGAGATAATTTTTATTATTACTTCTTACCCTTTATAGCCCTTATAATAGTAATATAATATTATAAGATACTTTTAAAGGTCCTTATTATTAATAATAAGCATAGGATTATTTCTTTTCTTCTATTCTTATTTCTAGACTTAATTTCCCCTAATAAAGAACTATATTATCTTTACTCTTAGTTTCTTAAAGTCTTTTACTAATATTCCTTTAGGTCTTTTTAGTATTATAAGGTACTTAGCTAGGATAAGCTAGTTTCCTTTATAATTATCTATAAGAGGGTTATTTCCTAGCCTAAAGAGAATAATATTAAGATAAGTATTAATTATATTCTTAATATTTTACTTAGCTTCCTAATCTATAAGGTTTAAAGGTTTTTATCCCTTCCTTAATAGACTATCTATAACTATATTCTTCTTTCCTAGAATATATTTAATAGTAAAGTTAAAAAGCAGTATATAGCTTATCTATCTAATAATTATAGCTCTTAGTATATTATTTACTTAATTATTTAATTAGTTTACTAATACCTTAGAATCTATCTCTAGAATAAATAGATAACTATAAATATATATATATATCCTTTAGATAGTATAAAGGGCTCCTTTCTATTCTAGCTTAGTTATATTATACTTCTTCTTAGTATTAGTCTAAGTTCTAGATTTAAATCTTATAGAATAATATTTTCCTTAAATAATCTATATTAAGATAGTTCCCTATCTAAGTATATTAGTATTAATTATTAAGATTATCTCTTCTATCCCTTCTAAAAGATTAAGGGTTATAAAAATAGGGATAAATATAATCTTTTCCTTTAGTAGCCTTATTATAGCTATCTAATCTTTCCCCTAGTCCTAAGTAATATCTTTCTTTAGCAATAGAATAAAAGGCTATATAATCTAAGTATAATTCTTAATCTAGATTCTATAGTAACTAATAATACTAAGGAAGTCTCTTACTTTAGTTAGGGAATAGTATTTTTCCTATTTAATAATCTTAATAATTTTTTCTTCTATAGGCTTCTTTCTACTTATACTATAGATATATCCTATAAGAAGAATAGTCTTTTAGTACTAAGCTAACTTTTTACTAGTAATTAAATAGTTAGCTAGTTCTATATTAATTAGAACTATATTAAGATTAATAAGGTACTCTAGGATAAACCTCTTAACTCTAGGAAGACTTTCCTCCTTATTATAATTAGTCTCTAAGCCTTTAATACTAATATTATCTAAGAAAGTTCTTACTTTATTTAGGAGAAAATTAAGAAGGATCCTTATTATAATCCTAGTAAACTAGGCTACTAAGTTTATAACTCTCTATAGTAGTATATATAGTCTTACTAAGCCTATTAGGGTATTAAAAGTTATTAAATCTCTATTTCTTTTATTTAGCTTTACTTAGTTATATCCTAAGAAGAAGTTTAGTATAAAGAGAATTCTATATATTTTAAACTCTACTAAGAAATTATTTATTCTAGGAAGAATTATATTATCTTAAATAGTATAAATATTATATTATTTTACTAAATTAATAAGGTATAGCTCTTTATCCTTCTTTATAATAAGTATCTAATAATTCCTATAGGAACTATAACTTTCCTTAATAATCCTATTCTTTAGTTATATTTTTAGGAAATTAATTACTTTCTTCTTACTCCCTTAAGGAATTACTATATTATTATAATATTAAGTATTATATAGAGTAATTTTAATAACTTAGGGAAGTATTACCCTAGGGTTAATTTTCCCTTTTTCCTTAAAGGTTTAAGCTAAAGCTTCTTCCCTATTAAAGAGGATTTATTATAGGATATTTCTTTCTTTATCTTAAAGGGTATTTCTTATTTAGTCTATAATATTTCTTAGCTTTTTTCTAAAGAATCTAGAACCTTTCTTAATCTTTAAGAACTTAGGTATAATATAGTTAAAATAGGGTAAATCTTACTCTAGATTTCCTTTAATTTCTTTCTATTTCTTTTCCCTCTAGAATAGATTTCCTTTAGGTATAAATCTATTAAAAGGGATATTATCCTTTAGTAGAACTTTATTAGCCTTCCTTTTATATATTATATTAACTAAAACTATTATATCTTTATAGTTAATATTTAAACTTAGTTATTATACCTTAATAGCTTTAATTATTATTAGATTATTATCCTTTATTTAATCCTTAAGAATAATCTTAAAGATTTTTTTAGTTATTTTTTTATTAATATATTTAATAAGATACTTAATATTATCTTCCTCTAAACTCTAGATATTTACCCTTTTTAGTTTAGAGAGAACTCCTTTATTTACTTTATTTCTCTTAGTACTTCTTTAGTAGTAACTAGGAATTCCTATCTAATTTTACCTATAACTAGGGATATAATCTTAATATTTCCTAACTAGTAATAGATTAATATTTTACTTAGAAAGGTCCTATAGTTAAAGGTAACTTTTATACTCTTAATAAAGAGTATCCCTAAAATAAATAGGATTAATACTATAGAGGTTAAAGCTATATATATTATTTAGATAATAAAGATATTACCTAAATAGACTTTAGCTTTAACTACTTTTACTATTATAATATAGTCTTTTAAGAAGGAAATAATCCTAGCCTTAATAGGCTTAATATTAAGCTTATTAGTCTTAATAATATAGTTTAATATAATGTTCTCTTTAGCTCTAGTATTAATAATAGCTTCCTAAGTATAATTATCTAGATTCCTAAGTCTTATTTATAGCTTTAGGAAGTCTTAGTATAATAAGATTATTCTTAAGTCTAAGGATTAAATTAAAGCTAGATTAATTTATATAACTATATTATAAGATACTTTTAGGTTTAGTCTCTTAACTTCCCTCCTATAGGAAATCTTCTTTATTAAGTTATAGTCTATTACTAAATAGTCCCTTAGAGTAAGATAAGAGTTATTATAGGATTCTAGTAATAATCCTTTTAGACTAATAGTAATAGTATTAACCCTATAGTATTAAGATAATTTATTAAAATAAGTATTTAAGAAGCTTAGATTAGTCTATTTTATAATATTACTTATTTTAACCTTCTCTATCCTTTTTATCTTATAAGAAGGATTAGGATTTATCTAGATAGTCTTTATAATTCTATTAATAAGGTTAAATAGTTCTCTAGCTATAGATCTTCTAAATTCTAGGTTATTTATAATAATCTAGAGAAGAGTAATTCTAATCTTTATAGTTAAGACTCTCTACTTTAAAGTAGTCCTATTCTTAAGCTTTATAGTTAAGTAGGAATCTTCCTTAGGTTCTTTTTTTATAATAGCTTTAACTATCTTTTAATCTTCTAAGTCTATTAGCTTAAGGATCCTTAGGGTTACTATTAGGATAGGATAGCTTTAATTAACTTTTAGTTCTTTATTATCTATTCTTACTCTCTTATTAATAGCTATATTAAAAGTAATATTATTATTTAAAATATCTTTTAGTTCCTTAAAGCTTCCTTTATTAATTAGAATAATATTTAACTTTATTATTCTATTAATAAGATTCCCTTCTTAGAGCTTAATCCTTCTATTAACCCTATTAATAATTATATTTTTATAAAGAGTATTTTAATTCTTCTTTATAAAGTTAATTATAAGATTATATTCTTCTTAATTAGGATTTTAGTTATAGATAGTAAACTCTAATATTATTCTATTAAGAAAACTTATAGCTAATAACTTTTAGAACTTCCTTATCTATATAATAATAAGCTTCTTAACTCCTCTAAGGAGTCCTATCTTTTAGACTAACTTTAGAGAAAGAATAACTTCTCTTTATCCTACTTAGGCTATACTAGCTTTAGAGTTAAAGTTATAGTATTTAACTTCCTTATCCCTTTATAATTTATAGTATTAACTTAGGAAGTAGCCTAAAATTCTATAATAAAAACACTTTAGCTACTTCTATCTATAGTTAGTATTAATAAGGATATTCTAGCTATTTATTCTATAGTATTCTATATACTTAAACTAATTATAATTAATAAATAGATTATTAATAGGAAGGTTAAAAAGCCTCTATTTATTAAGTATCCCTTAGAGTATAGTAGTAAGATATACTTCTATATCTTTATATTACTTTATAGTATTAATACTTAAGTCTTAGACTATCTAGGTTAGGGAATTAATTACTATATCTATAGCTAGCTTACTTAGAGGTAGGATTTATTATTCTATATTTACTTCCTAAGACTTTTTCCCTAGATTAAATTCTTTTTCCTAAGGTTCCTTAATTAAGTCTTTAAAAGACTAGTCCTATTCTAATAAGCTTATAATAAGATTAACTATAGTATTATATAGCTCAGATTATAAGGCCTAGACTAGGATATTCTTCTATTGATATACCTAAATAATAACCTTATAAAATAGTATATAGAAGATAGTATAAGAGTTTCCTTCCTTAAATTTCCCACTATTATTAATAGTATTATATAACTTTCTATAGGTTTTAAGCTAAGTAAGGATTTCCTTATCTATTATATTCTTTATAGACTAAGTATTTATCTTAAGGACCTTTTAGAAGAGTTAGATCTATTATTCCTTATTACTATCCTTAAAGTCTTTAAGAAGCTTTACTTTAATTTATTCTTAGGTATTATACTTAGTAGCCTTTAGGACTTTTATCTTAATATCTTTATAGATAAAATATAGTATTAGCTAAGCTTTCTTTTTATTTAAGTAGACTTATTCTTTAATATAGTTCTTAAATATCCTTAGGTAGTTAAAGATATTAGTTTCCTTAAAGATATAGTTAAATATATAGATTAGGATAAAAGCTTTAGGTTTTTTACTTATTTTCCCTTTCTCTATTAAGTCTAAAAGTATTAAGTCTATCTTATTAATCTTAGGATTAAGTTTAGTTAATATTAAGATTAGTAAATAGTCCTTAATTAAGGGTATTATAAGTATTAATTAAGACTTTATATATATATTAAATTAATTTAATTTTATAGATATACTCTTTATAGATATTAAATAGAATATCTTCCTCTTTCTTCTTCTTCTTTCTACTTTAGTAATAGTAATAAAATTATAACTATAGCCCTTAGAATTCTTACTTATTAGAGAGTAATTCTTTCCTCTAGATATAATCTTTAGTAATTATACTAAAATAAAGTCTTAATTATACTATCTTTCTTAGGGGAATAACTATATAATTAAGGAATAAAATAAATAAAAAATAAATAAAAATACTTAATAAAACTTAAGTTAGTTATAGTCTTTATAGGAATATTTCTATAAATCTCTTAAAGAAGGTTAAAACTCTTAATTTTAACCCTTTTATTATTATTAGACCTTTTTATAGTCCTTTATATAAGTCTTATTATTATTCTTATTATTATTATTCTTCTTATTAATAATATTATTAATATTAATAATATCTCTTTTATTCTTTCTTTTCCTTTTCTTTTTAAATAAATCCCTTTTAATCTTACTTTTCTCTAACTTCTAGCTTCTTATAATATAAAGGGTTATTCTAGCTAAGGTAGCTAAGTATTAGTTCTTTATAAGGAATTATATAATAATCATTCTAGCTATACCTTCCTATTATCTAAGCTAATATATATTCTTATTCTACTAATTACTTAATAAGATTAAATAGTATTCCTTTTCTTATAAAAAGTCTCTATAGTTATAGAAATCTAGTAATATTATACTATAAAGTACTTTTAAGTTTAGGTATACTCTAATTTTCCTTAGAACTATTAGGGTAAAGGAATAAGTATAATAATAAGTAGTATAGTTTAAAGTTTAAGTATTTATTCTTATCTTACTTATTATAGTAATCTTAGTTAAGCTATATATTATTAATTTTACTAGTTTAATTTATTATAGTCCTTTAAGATCCTAAGGTCTAAAGTCTTTTTAGAGAGGTCTTAATCTTCTCTATCTTTTATTTTTTATTATCTTTCTACTTTCCTTAAGTTTAGTAATAGTAGCTTAAAAGTGTATTAATTAATCTTACCTATTAAGCTAAATTAATTAAATTACTATCCTACTATAACCTTTAATTTAATAGTAAAAAGTAACTTAGAATAATACTCTAAATTAATAGTAATCCCTTAAGAAGGTATATAGTAAAGTATTATATAGGTATTCTTATTAATTAGCTTAAAGCTATATTAGATTATATATATATACTATAGTAGTCTTATATTTAGAACCCTCTAGTAGGAAAGTATCTTATAGGAATAATTATTAGGTTAGAGTAAGAAAAGAATATTAGTAAGGTATTAAAATAGCTTATTACTAATTTAATAATTAGTATATAAAGGATAAAGAGTAAATATTAATTTGTATTATAGTTAGAAAAGAAAGATTTTAAATTCTCTTATAAAATAAAGATAAAGGACTTAAGCTTTAGACTTAAAGTAATTTCTCTAGTCTCTCTATAAGAAGGGAAAAATCTCTCTTAAAAATAAAATAATAAATCTCTCCTTAATCCTAATAATGATTTTTCTATGATTTCTCTATCCCTCTTATGACTATCCATTTTACTCTTATTAAATCCTAGCTAGTAACTTATTAGCCTACCTATCTAGGGACCCTTATTATATTACTAGTCTTAATAATATAGTTTAATATAATATTCCCTTTAGCTTTAGTATTAATAATAGCTTTCTAAGTATAACTATTTAGATTCCTAAGTCTTACTTATAGCTTTAGGAAGTCTTAGTATAGTAAGATTATTCTTAAGTCTAAGGGTTAAATTAAAGCTAGATTAATTTGTATAATTATATTATAAGATACTTTTAGGTCTAGTTTCTTAACTTCCCTTCTATAGGAAATCTTCTTTATTAAGTTATAGCCTATTATTAGATAGTCCCTTAGAGTAAGATAAGAGTTATTATAAGATTCTAATAGTAATCCTTTTAGACTAATAGTAATAGTATTAACCCTATAGTATTAAGATAATTTATTAAAATAAGTATCTAAGAAGCTTAGGTTAGTCTATCCTATAATATTACTTATTTTAACTTCCTTTATCCTTTTTATCTTATAAGAAGGATTAAAGTCTATTTAGATAGTCTCTATAATTCCATTAGTAAGGTTAGATAGTTCTCTAGTTATAAATCTTCTGAATTCTAAGTTATTTATAATAATCTAGGGAAGGATAATTCTAATCTTTATAGTTAAGACTCTTTACTTTAAAGTAGTCCTATTCTTAAGCTTTATAGTTAGGTAAGAGTCTTCCTTAGGTCCCTTTTTTATAATAGCCTTAGCTATCTTTTAAT
>QGQB01000301.1:0-29403 GCA_003385265.1 Neonectria hederae
TCCTTAATTAAGGGTATTATAAGTATTAACTAAGACTTTATATATATATTAAATTAATTAGATTTTATAGATATACTCTTTATAAGTATTAAATAGGATATTTTCCTCTTTTGTCTTTTCCTTTTTACTCTAATAGTAATAGTAAAATTATAATTATAGTCCTTAGAATTCTTACTTATTAGAGAGTAATTCTTTCCTTTGGATATAATCTTTAGTAACTATATTAAAATAAAGTTTTAATTATACTATTTTTCTTAGAGGAATAATTATATAATTAAGGAATAAAATAAATAAAAAATAAATAAAAANNNGGTTAATTATAATCTTTATAGGAATATTTCTATAAATTTCTTAAAGAAGGTTAAAACTCTTAATCCTAACCTTCTTATTATTATTAGACCTTTTTATAGTTCTTTATATAAGTCTTATTATTATTTTTATTATTATTTTTATTAATCTTTCTTTTATTCTTTCTTTTCCTTTCCTTTTTAAATAAATCCTTCTTAATCTTACCTTTCTCTAGCTCTTAGCTTCTTATAATATAAAGGGTTATTCTAGCTAGGGTAGTATAATAGGGATCCCTAGATAGGTAGGCTAGTATGTTACTAGCTGGGATTTAATAAGGGTAAAATGAATAGTTATAAGAGGGATAGGAAGATTATAGAAAAATCATTATTAGGATTAAGGAGAGATTCTTTTTATTTTTATTTTAAGAAAAAGCTTTCCCTTCTTATAGAGAGACTAGAGAGATTACTTTAAATTTAAAGCTTAAGTCCTTTACCTTTATTTTAGGAGAGAATATAAGATCCTTCTTTTCTAACTATAATATAAATTAATATTTACCCTTTATCCCTTATATACTAATTATTAAGCTAGTAATAAGCCTTTTTAATACTTTACTAATATTCTTTTCTTACCTTAACCTAATAATTATTCTTATAAAATACTTTTTTACTAGAGAGTTCTAAATATAAGATTACTATAGTATATATATATAATCTAGTATAGCTTTAAGCTAATTAATAAGAATACCTATATAATACTTTACTATATATTTTCTTAAGGGATTACTATTAATTTAGGGTATTATTCTAAGTCCTTTTCTACTATTAAATTAGAAGTTATAGTAGAGTAATAATTTAATTAATTTAGCTTAATAGGTAAGATTAAAAAATACACTTTTAAGCTACTATTACTAAACTTAAGGAAAGTAGAAAAATAATAAGAAATAAGAAATAAAAGAGATTAAAACCTCTTTAAAAAGACCCTAGACCTTAGGACTCTAAAGGATTATAATAAATTAAATTAGTAAAATTAGTAATATATAGTTTAATTAAGACTATTATAATAAGTAAAATAAGAATAAATACTTAAACTCTAAACTATACTATTTATTACTATACTTACTTCTCTATTTTACTAGTTCTAAGGAAAATTAGAGTATACCTAAACTTAGAAGTACTTTATAAGATAATATTATTAGATTTCTATAATTATAAGGACTTCTTATAAGAAAAGGAATACTATTTAACTTTATTAAGTAATTAATAAAGTAAGAATATATATTAGCTTAGATAATAGGAAAGTATAGTTAGAATGATTATTATATAGTTCTTTATATGAGATTAGTACTTAGTTACTTTAGTTAGTATAACTCTTTATATTATAAGAAGCTAAGAGCTAAGGAAAGGTAGAATTAAGAAGGATTTATTTAAAAAGGAAAAGAAAAGAAGGAATAAGAAATATATTATTAATATTAATAATAATAATAATAAGAATAATAATAAGACTTATATAAAGAACTATAAAAAGGTCTAATAATACTAAGAAGGTTAAGATTAAGAGTTTTAACTTTCTTTAAGAGATTTATAGAGATATTCCTATAAAGACTATAATTAACCTAAATTTTATTAAGTATTTTTATTTATTTTTTATTCATTTTATTCCTTAATTATATAGTTATTCCCCTAAGAAAAATAGTATAATTAAGACTTTATTTTAATAGAGTTACTAAAGTTTATATTTAAAGGAAAGAATTACTCTCTAATAAGTAAAAATTCTAAGAATTATAATTATAATTTTACTATTATTACTAGAGTAGAAAGGAAATAAAGGAAGAGGAAAGTATTCTATTAAATATCTATAAAGGGTATATCTATAAAATTAAATTAATTTAATATATATATAAAGTCTTAGTTAATACTTATAGTATTCTTAATTAAGGATTATTTATTAATTCTAATACTAATTAAAAGGAATATAACCTTATAATTAACTTTATAAAGAAGAATTAAAATATTCTTTATAAAGATATAATTATTAATAGAATTAGTAAAAGGATTAAGCTCTAAGAAGAGGATTTTATTAATAGGATAATAAAGTTAAATATTATCCTAATTAATAAAGGAAACTTTAAAGAACTAAAGGATATTTTAAATAATAATATTACTTTTAATATAGCTATTAATAAGAGGGTAAGAATAAATAATAAAGAGTTAGAAGTTACTTAAAGCTATCCTATCCTAATAGTAACCCTAAGGATCCTTAAGCTAATAGACTTAGAAGATTAAAAGATAGCTAAGGCTATTATAAAAAAGGGACCTAAGGAAGACACTTACCTAACTATAAAGCTTAAGAATAGAATTACTTTAAAGTAAAGAGTTTTAACTATAAAGATTAGAATTACTCTTCCTTAGATTATTATAAATAACTTAGAATTTAGAAGATTTATAGCTAGAGAACTATTTAACCTTATTAATAGAATTATAAAGATTATTTAGATAGACCTTAATCCTTTTTATAAGATAAAAAGGATAAGGGAAGTTAAAATAAGTAATATTATAAGATAGATTAACTTAAGCTTCTTAGATACTTATTTTAATAAATTATCTTAATACTATAGAGTTAATACTATTATTATTAGTCTAAAAGGATTACTATTAGAATCCTATAATAACTCTTATTTTATTCTAGGAGACTATTTAGTAATAGACTATAAGTTAATAAAGAAGATTTCCTTTAGGAAGGAGGTTAAGAGACTAAACCTAGAAATATCTTATAATATAACTATATAAATTAATTGAGCTTTAATTTAACCCTTAGACTTAAGAATAATCTTATTATACTAAGACTTCCTAAAGCTATAAGTAAGACTTAGAAATCTAGATAATTATACTTAGGAAGCTAGTATTAATACTAAAGCTAAAGGAAATATTATATTAGATTATATTATTAAGACTAATAAGCTTAATATTAAGCCTATTAAGGCTAAGACTATTTCCTTCTTAAAAGACTATATTATAATAGTAAGAATAGTTAAGGCTAAAGTTTATTTAAGTAATATCTTTATTAACTAAATAATATATATAATTCTAACTTCTATAGTATTAATCTTATTTATTTTAGAAATACCCTTTATTAGGAGTATAAAGGCTACCTTTAACTATAGAACCTTTCTAAGTAAAATATTAATCTATTACTAATTAAGAGATATTAAGATTATATCTCTAGTTATAGGTAGAATTAGATAGGAACTCCTAATTATTACTAAAGAAATACTAAAAGAGGTAAAATAAATAAGGGAATTCTCTCTAAATTAGAAAGGGTAAATATTTATAATTTAGAAGAGAATAATATTAAGTATTTTATTAGATATATTAATAAAAAGATAGCTAAGAAAATCTTTAAGATTATTCTTAAGGAGTAAATAAAGAATAATAATTTAATAATAACTAAAGCTATTAAGGTATAATAACTAAGTTTAAATATTAAGTATAAGGATATAATAATTTAGGTTAATATAATATATAAAAGGAAAGCTAATAAAGTCTTACTAAAGAATAATATCCTATCTAATAAATTTAGACCTAAAGAAAACTTATTCTAAAGGGAAAAGAGGTAAAAAGAGATTAA
Source organism: Neonectria hederae (assembly GCA_003385265.1). Lineage (NCBI taxonomy): Eukaryota > Fungi > Ascomycota > Sordariomycetes > Hypocreales > Nectriaceae > Neonectria > Neonectria hederae. Next base: position 3,913 of record QGQB01000301.1, read on the forward strand.
AGGAAACTTAGAGTAAGATTTACTTTATTCTAATTATATTATACTTAAGTTCTTAAAGATTAAGAAAGATTCTAAGCTCTTTAGAAAGAAACTAAGAAATATTATAAACTAAATAAGAAATACCCTTTTAGATAAGGAAAGGGATATTCTATAATAAATCCTCTTTAATAAAGAAGAAACTTTAGCTTAAACCTTTAAGGAAAAAGGGGAAATTAACCCTAGGGTAATACTTCCCTAAGTTATTAAAATTATTCTATATAATACTTAGTATTATAGTAATATAATAATTCCTTAAGAGAATAGGAAGAAAGTTATTAATCTCCTAAAAATATAGCTAAAGAATAGGATTATTAAGGAAAGTTATAATTCCTATAGGAATTATAAGATACTTATTATAAAGAAGGATAAAGAATTATACTTTATTAATTTAGTAAAATAATATAATATTTATATTATCTAAGATAGTATAATTCCTCTTAGTATAGATAATTTCTTAGCTAAGTTTAAGATATATAGAATCCTCTTTATATTAAACTTCTTCTTAGGATATAACTAAGTAAAGCTAGATAAAAAAAGCAGAGATTTAATAACCTTTAATACCTTAATAGACTTAATAAGACTATATATACTACTATAGAGAACTATAAACTTAGTAGCTTAGTTTATTAGGATTATAATAAGGATCCTTCTTAATCTTTTCCTTAATAAAGGAAGGGCTTTCCTAGATAATATTAATATTAAAGGCTTAGAGACTAATTATAATAGGGAAGAGAGTTTGCCTAGAGTTAGAAGGTTTATCCTAAAGTACCTTATTAATCTTAATATAGTTCTAGTTAATATAGAGCTAGTTAACTATTTAATTATTAGTAAGAAATTAGCCTAATACTAGAAAACTACCCTTCTTATAGAATATATTTATAGTATAAGTAGAAAGAAGCCTATAGAAGAAAGAATTATTAAGATTATTAAATAGGAGAAATATTATTCTCTAACTAAAGTAAGAAGCTTCCTTAATATTACTAGCTACTATAGAATCTAGATTAAGAACTATACTTAAATTATATAACTTTTTACCCTATTACTAAAGAAAAATACTACCTAAGACTAAGGGAAAAATTAAATAGCTATAATAAGGCTATTAAAGGAAAAGATTATATTTATCCCTATTCTTATAATTCTTAATCTTTTAGAAGGGATAAAAGAAGTAATCCTAATAATTAATATTAATATACTTAGATAGGAAGCTATCTTAATATAAATTATTTAAGGAAAGTAATATCCTATAAGATTTAAATCTAGAACCTAGACTAATACTAAGAAGAAGTATAATATAACTAAGCTAAAGTATAAAGGAATTCTTTATACTATCTAAAGGATATATATATATATCTATAGTTATATATTTACTCTAGAGATAGATTCTAAGGTATTAATAGACTAACTAAATAACTAAGTAAATAATATACTAAGAGTTATAATTATTAAATAGATAAGCTATATACTGTTTTTTAACTTTATTATTAAATATATCCTAGGAAAGAAGAATATAATTATAAATAGTCTATTAAGGAAGGGATAAAAACCTTTAGACCTTATAGATTAGAAAGCTAAGTAAAATATTAAGGATATAATTAATACTTATCTTAATACTATTCTCTTAAAGCTAGGAAATAATCCCCTTATAGATAATTATAAGGAAAACTAACTTATCCTAGCTAAGTACCTTATAATACTAGAAAGACCTAAAGGAATATTAATATAAGACTTTAAGAAACTAAGAATAAAGGTAATATAGTTCTTTATTAGGGGAAGTTAAGTCTAAAAATAAGAATAGAAAGAAAAAAATAATCCTATACTTATTATTAATAATAAAAACCTTTAAAAGTATCTTATAATATTATATTACTATTATAAGGGCTATAAAGGGTAAAAAGTAATAATAAAAATTATTTCTTAGTACTATTTTTAGTAAGAGATAAAATAGTCTATAGAGATAATTATTTAAGAGTACTTAATATATTAAGTGTATTTAGTATAAAGGCTAGCTAAAGAGGTAAAGTTAATAGCTCTATAGTACTTAATAATAAAGATTTAGATTAATAGGTAGTACTTATTCCTTAATAAAGGTATAAAGTTCTTACTAAAAGCTAGATATAACTTAATTAGGTAGATTAAAGCTATAGCTATTAGTAGCCTTACTATTACTAATATTAGAAGATTTATAAAGAGGATTATTTACTATTATAAGATACTAGTTAAAATTATTACTAATAATAAAAGGGAGCTTATAAAAGGAATCCTAAATAAGCTAGATAAGCTAAGTATTATAATGTCTAAAATCTCATTTTATAATTCTAAGTTAAATAGGTTAATTAAAGTTAGGTAAATATCTATAATTAATTACTTTAAGAAGCTAAGAAAGCTAGGGAAATAAGTGGATTTAGTTAAGCTAGTTCTTCTAATAGATAGATTAGCAATCTAAAGATTATATAACTATTCTCTATTCTAACTCCTTTATAGATAGGAACCTATCCTTCCTCTTAAAGTTAAGATTTCTACCTAGAGACTTATTAATTAGGATAATATTAAAGATAGGGAAGATAAGATCCTAGCTAAGATATAAATCTTAGAAAGATATAAAGAAGATATTAAAATAGCCTAAGTAAAGGTTAAGGAATATTAATAGACTTTAGCTAAGAGGACTAATAAGTTAAATACCTTTAAGATAAGAAAAATACTCTTATTACTAAGAGACTTAGTCTTTTAGTATAATATATAAAACTATAATAATCTATTTTCTACTATAAAGCTTAAGCTAAGATAGATAGGATTATATAGAATTTATAAAGCTCTTACTAAGACTAGGACTTATAAGCTTAAGATACTTATAGGAATTAAGCTTCTAGGGACTTATTATAGAGACTAGCTAAAGGCTTTTTAGAAGGATTCTTAGGGTTAATAGATAAGCTTTCATAATAAAGAGATAATAGAATTACTATCTAATAATAAGGATAAAGAGTCTAATAAAGAAGTATTATATAATATACTTTATAAGCTAAATAAGTTAGATTCCTTATTAAATAACCCTAAGCTAGAACTTATTATTTAACTATAGAAAGAGCCTAAAGGAAACTTCTAGGTTTATATCCTAGAGATAACTAAGGAAGCTAGGGATTAATATATAGCTATCTAAGTATCTAATAAGATATCTAAAATATAGTATTAACTAAGGATAGTAATATTACTATATAAAGAGGAGCAAAGAAGAAGAGGATATTAGAATTACTAGAGAAAACTAGATAAACTATATCTATAAAGGGAAAAGACCCTAAAATAATTACTTAGACTAAACTTTATACTTACTAAAAGATAAATAAACCTTATAAGTAAAGGAAGAGTAAGAAAAAGAGAATTTATCTAGAAAAGAAAAAAGTAATAATAGCTAAGTAATAATATAAAATGTTAAGTATTTACTACTTATTGCCTATTCTAAGGAAAAGGTCTTCTAATAAGAATTATTAATTTAGCTTACTAAAAAGCCTAATATTTACTATAAAGAGTCTAAATAGAAACTTAAGTAATCTATATATAGATTTTAGTATTAGATAAACTATTAGACTTAGAAGAATACTCTAAGATAATTTAAGAATAAGAGTAAAGATTAAAGATATTAGAAGTAAAGGAAGTTAATATATTTAGAATAGTAATTCTATTACCTAAGGGGAATTTCTAAAGACTTTCCTAATAACCTAAAGTAAAGTATTTAAAGAGAAACTTCTAGTTATAATTAGAATAGTTATACTAAATATAATTAGTATATTAACTACTTATAAAGTTTTAAACTAAGATATAGGTATAGAAGGGGGTTAAGATATACTCTTAAAAATAGGTTAATATTAATAAATAGTTATAGATATAGTGGTAATATATAATTAGATTCATAACCTTAATAAAGGTAATAATAAGAGCCTTAAGATAATAAGGCTAAGAAGGAAGAATAGTAAAAAAATAATCATTAGGATAAGCTTATTTAGCTAGGATAAAAATAAACTAAAGAGTATAAATTACTAAAAGCCTAATTCTAAAAGTAATTATTAAATTATAGAAAGAAAGTTATTAAAGGAACTAAATAAGGAAAATAAGTAATTACTAAAGGAAGAAAACTAAATATTTAACTCTATATATATTAAGTAGCTAAGATAATTAAGAGTCTAAAAACTATAGAATTAAACTTAGAATAATTTTAAGACCTAGAGAAATATTATATTAGATTACCTACTTAAATAGAAGAAAGAAAAAGGAACTTACTAAGGTAAGAATTAAATTAAAGTATAATATAAGGAAGGGTTTAAAGAGAATAATATTATAGTCTTTCTAGTAAGTATTAGCCTAATGATTAAATAAACTAGAATTAACTTAGTATTTAGTAAGATAATAAATATCTAGAAACTTTAATTAAGAGAAACCTAAGAGGATAAGAAGCTTATCTTAATAAGTAGTTATTATAGTTAGCTAAGTTACTAAAAAAGAAAAAGAAAGAAAAAGGTTAAGAAAAGCTATAAGGAAATAATAAATCTAAGGAAAAGAAAGAAAGAAGTATAATTAAAGAAGTATTAAGTAATAAGATTTAAGCCTTAAGGCTAATCTAATAAGGCTATTTATAAAAAAAGAAGTATTCTAAGAGATAAGTATTTATATTTACTATATTAAATAAGGTAAATCTAATAAGGTATTTTAATAAATAATAATTACTATTATTATAATTTACTATTATAAGTAAAATAGTAATCTATAGTAAGGAAAATATTAGATATATAGCCTCTTAAAAATACTAATATATAAGTCCTCCTCTTTATACTTTTACCCTAAAGTAAAGCCTATACTATAACTCTAGCCTCTATACTTTAATTCTCTTCCTTTTAAGCTTAGATTTTAATAATTATTTTATTTTTTACTTTTTTATAATCTATTTATCTTTTAGAATCTCTACTTACTTTAAAATACTATTATAATAGCTATTTCTAATAATACTAAGGAGATTAAGTAATTCTTCTATCTTAATAAAGAACTAATACTCTATAAAGGACTTATCTATAATAAAGGGAATAAAAAGAGCTTCCTATATTATAATAAAATACTATTTAATATACCTCTTAATTAACTCCTAAATAAATAACCTTCCTTCTATCTATCTTAATTTAATTAGTTATATTAAGAAGATATTAATCTATATTATTCTACCCTTAGAGATAGAGAAGAAGTCTAAGCCTAAGTTAGATCTATTTAGTATTACTTAGATTATAATAAGAAGAACTTTAACTCCTAGAAGGAATATTATACTAATCTATAGGAACTCCTAAGTAATTTTTAGAATAATGAAATATTAACTAACTTTAGCCTTATTATATTCCTTTGCTTAATAACCTATAACCTAAGAGACTTAGTTACTATTGCCTTTAGTAGCCTTAATCTTAATACCTCTAAAGTCTAAAGTAACTAATAGAAATAATCTAAATACTTAACTAAGCTTATCCAGGAGAAAGCTAATATTATAAAGAATTAATCTATCTTAGGATTCTAATTATTATAAGAAACCTAATTTAATTACTAATTCTTTATAAGGATTATCTATTTTAATAATTAGACTTATTAGGTTATTTATATTTAGAATATAAGAAATACTTACTTCTATATTTTTAATACTCTAAAGGAAAGGAAGGAAGAATAATTTATAGCTATTACTACTACTTAAAGAGAAATTATAATTAAAAATAATATACTCTATAACTTTCTTATCTTTAGGATGCTTACTTCTTAATAAGATAGCTAGTAGGAATATAATTATCTTAGAATATTCCTTATTACTTTAACTATCTAAAGGTTAATTAGTTTATTAAAGGGATAAATAATTAATAGAAGTATTATTATAAAGAGTCTTACTATTTAGAGAGCCTTAGAAGAATTGCCTAAGGGAGCTAGATTTACTCTTTACTTTTAAGATTAAAAAATTAAATAGTCTAAAAAAGTAAAGAAAGGAAATAAGGGAAAAACTTAGATACTTAAGCTTAATTAAATTAAAAGTTTCTTTAGCTATATAATTATAGAAGAACTAGAAATTAAGGACTTTAAGTATAGGAAAGGAAATACTAAATATATAATTAAGTAATTCTTTAATACTTTATATTAATTCCTACTAGTAAATAAATAGCTTTAAATATTAGATATTTATATAAACTATAGTAAATTTCTAATAATTCTTTAGTCTAGAGTAAAATTTAGTAAGATCTTAGATTAATATTACTTAATTTTATACTTAGCTTTACCTTATAAATAGAAAATTTAAAGCTTATCTATATACTAATTAAATACTAATAGGATTAAGTTTATAATACTTATTAACCTTATTAAAGCTTACTTAAGGAAAAAATATAATATTATTAAAGAACTCTTAATAGATTATAATTATAATATACTAAGAAGTATTATTTTACTTAGTTCTAATAATTTATTATAATAATTACTAATCTAAATCCTCTTTTCCTCTTTATAGTCTTTAGCCTTAATCTATTAAACTAAGAAAGCCTTAATTATAATCTCCTTATTAAGTAATTCCTTTAGTAACTCCTTATAATAATTACTAATCTAAATTTCCTCTTCCTCTTTATAATATTTAACCTTAGTCTATTAAACTAGGAAAATCCTAATTATAATTTCCTTATTAAGTAATTCCCTTAGCTAAATTCCTTTAAAAGTACTCTTAAATATAGAACCTTTAGAGAAAGATAATACCTTAAGTAAGAAAGAATAGCCCTTAGTAAAATTAATATTAAAGCTAAAGGAAGTAATTAGAATAATTAAATCTTTATTACTATCTTTATTAAAGATACTTACTTAAGCTTAAATATTCCTATAGATCCTAGGAAGTAATACCTTAATAGGGGAAGTATTTAAGAGCTTAAGAAGAAGTAATATCTTAATATAGGATATATTATTAGCCTTTATACTTATAAAGACTTAAATATCTTAAATCCTAATAGTCTTAGTAAGCTAAGTTATTAGTAATACTTTCCCTATTTATATAAATAATTAAAAAGTTAAAGAAGGGTAGAAAATATATTATAATTTTAAAATAAGTAATAAAGTAAAGAAAATAACTATTAAGATTAACCTAATAAGTTTACCTTAGATTACTAAATAGTCTATATTTTATTTACCTAAGTTAAAGACCTTTATAACTTTTATTCTAAAAGGTTTAATTTCCCTTAGTTAGTAGGAAGAACTTATTAACTTTACCTATAGCTAAGTTATAGTACTTATAATTATAAAGATTACTAAGGAGGAATAATATTATCTAAGGGGAGAGAGGAAATAGCTATTCTCTTAATATAATTATAATACTCTAATAAAGGGATAAATTTAAGAATAGAAAGATAGATTATTAGATAAATTTCCTTTATTTACTGAATTTAGACTAGAAAAAGCTATTATAAGATACTTCTTACTATATATACTTATTTCTTTATTTAGATTTCTATAATAGGGAGGTATTTTCTTTATATATAATCCTAGACTAATTAAGGATAATTATTAGATTATAGGGGAAGTATATAATAGGGGTCCTTAGATAGGTAAACTAGTGAGTTACTAGCTAGGATTTAATAAAGATAAAATAAATAATTATAAAAGGGATAAGAAGATTATAGAAAAATTATTATTAGGATTAAGGAGAGATTTTTTTTATTTTTATTTTAAGAGAAAGCCTTCTCTTCTTATAGAGAGACTAGAGAGATTACTTTAAATTTAAAGCTTAAGTCCTTTACTTTTATTTTAGGAGAGAATTTAAGATTCTTCTTTTCTAACTATAATATAAATTAATATCTACTCTTTATCCCTTATATACTAATTATTAAGCTAATAGTAGGCCTTTTTAATACCTTACTAATATTCTTTTCTTGCCCTAATTTAATAATTATTCCTATAAAATACTTTCCTACTAAAGGGTTCTAAACATAAGACTGCTATAGTATATATATATAATTAAGTATAGCTTTAGGCTAGCTAATAAGAATACTTATATAATGCTTTACTATATACCTTCTTAAGGGATTACTATTAATTTAGGATATTATTCTAAGTCTTTTTCCACTGTTAAAGTAGCTAGGTATTAGTCCCTTATAAGGAACTATATAATAATTATTCTAACTATACTTTCCTATTATCTAAGCTAATATATATTCTTATTTTACTAATTGCTTAATAAGGTTAAATAGTATTTCTTTTCTTATAAGAAGTTCTTATAGTTATAGAAATCTAGTAATATTATACTATAAAGTACTTCTAAGTTTAGGTATATTCTAATTTTCCTTAGAACTATTAGGGTAAAGGAGTAAGTATAGTAATAAGTAGTATAGTTTAGAGTTTAAGTATTTATTCTTATCTTACTTATTATAGTAGTCTTAGTTAAGCTATATATTACTAATTTTACTAGTTTAATTTATTATAGTTCTTTAGGGTCTAAAGGTTTAGAGTCTTTTTAGGGAAGTCTTAATTCCCTCTATCTTTTATTTTTCACTATCTTTCTACTTTCCATAAGTCTAATAGTAATAGCTTAAAAGTGTATTAATTGATTTTACCTATTAAGCTAAATTAATTAAATTATAGCCCTATTATAACCTTTAATTTAATAGTAGAAAGTAACTTAGAATAATACTTTAAATCAATAGTAATTCCTTAAGAAGGTATATAGTAAAGTATTATATAGATATCCTTATTAGTTAGCCTAAAGCTATATTAAATTATATATATATACTATAGTAATCTTATATTTAGAACTCTTTAGTAGAAAAGTATTTCATAGGAATGATTATTAAGTTAAAGTAAGAAAAGAATATTAGTAAGGTATTAAAATGGCTTACTATTAGCTTAATAATTAGTATATAAGGGATAAAGGGTAAATAGTGATTTATATTATAATTAGAAAAGGAAGATCTTAAATTCCCTTATAAAAACAAAGGTAAAGGACTCTAGCTTTAAATTTAAAGTAATCTCTATAGTCTCTCTATAAGAAGGGAAGAATCTCTCTTAAAAATAAAATAAAAATCTCTCCTTAATCCTAATAATAATTTCTCTCTAATCTTCCTATCCCTCTTATAACTATCCATTTTACCCTTATTAAATCCTAGCTAGTAACTTACTAGCCTACCTATCTAGGGACCCCTATTATACTAATTTATAGTAAATTAGCTATATTCTAAGTATAAATAAGCAAAGGGCAAAGTAACTTATAGACTTATATAGTTTCCTATTCTTAATATATTAAGTATACTTATCTAAAATAGCTATACTAAAGTTAATAAGTAAATTATTAGTAAAGTTATAGTAAACTTATAGCTAAAGATAAGGGAATAGGAAGTTAGAGCTTCTATAGGGATATTACTCCCCTTAGTATAAATAGTCTTACTAGGGTATTAGTTAATAGTAATATTAAGGTAATAATAATAGTAATTAAGTTATATAATATTAGTAATAAGCTAGGAAGTTATTAGTAAGTATAAGAAACTTATAAAAATATAGTATAAGAGAGAAAGAAAGAGAAATAGAGAGAAAGACTATAGCTTATTAGTAATAATCTAGTAATAAAGTTAACCCTTAAAGCTAAGCTAGAGAATTACCTATAAAGATAATAATAAAGCTAAAAGAAGGAAAAAAGTAAGGAAATTAAAGATTAGATAAGGCTTTAAATACTCTATAAACCCCGAGCTAAATAGCTATAACTAATAAACATTTAAGCAGTTTAATAATAGTTCTATTTAATAACTATTATTATAATTATTCTAACTTAATTAAGTAATAATAATATAATATTACTATTTATAACTAAATGTATACTTTACTTCTAACTTAATTAGAATAATCTGACTATTAGTTTAAGTAAAGGCTAAAACCTAGGAATAATATCCTAATTATTAATATTATTACTAGAACCTTTATAACTACTTATAACTAAGTTATTTCTACTTTATTATTAAATTAAATAAAGTTATTAAATTAAGAATTAATACTTTACTAATTAATATTATTATTAAGATTCCTTATAATCACTTATAATTAAGTATTTTAAACTCTATAACTTAATTAGACTTAGCTAAGGAATTAAATTAAATATATTATAGGTTTATATTATACTTAGTATCTCTATAACTAATTATAGCTAGGGAAATATAACTTTACTACTTATTTAAATAACTATAATAAGTATTAGGAAATAATATAAAGATTAAGTATTTATTATTAAATTCTCTTATAACTATACTTATAGCTATTTTATAGGGAACTTAAAGGCCTAAGGATAAGCCTTTATAAGTAGAGAAGCTCTATTATATACTAAAATAGTAATAGTCCTATAATACTAGAAATAGAGCTATAATAATATTATAGTCTTAGAATAAAGGCAGTAGGACTACTATAGTCTTAGGGTAACTATACTAATTAGGTATTACTAATATATTACTTTACCCTAGGAAGTTAAACTATTAAGCTAAAGGCCCTAAGGGCTAAGGGCTTAAGCAGTAAGGACTATTAAAGTAAAATAGAGATAAAAGGAGCTTAGAAGACTAGGAAGAATAGGGAGGTTAGAGATTAATATATATTATAGTACTATTATACCTTTCCTACTATAACCTTATAGTAATTTAGTAGTTTATTTTACCTTTTTACTCCTTACTGTAAATACTATCCCTAATAATCTATATTATAATTATAATAAATTCCTAAATTAAAATATTTATTTAAGTATTTCTAGATTTTATTTAAAGTATTAAAATAGCTTTTATTAAGCTTAGAAGTAAATCTAGAGTAAGTATTTACTAAATAGAATATATTAGGTTTAGCTTTTATAGATAGATATAATAAGGATCTTACTTCTCCTTAAAAAGCTAGGATTTCTTCTTTAGAAGGTTCTAAAGTTACTTTAATAAGCTTTTCTCCTGCTTAAGAAAGTATATTAGAAGTTCCTATAGATTCTTTATTATATTATATAATTTTATTTTATAGATATTTAATTTAGTTTATATATAAGCCTTTATTCTCTCTATTTATAGCTATATATATTCCTAAGAAGTCTTTAATCTTTCCTAAAGACTAGATTTTTAAATCTTTAGCTAAAGCTTCTTTTATATTATTTATATCTTTATTATATAGGCTTATAAATATAAGATTATCTATATAGATTATTATAGCTATTTTTAGGCTATTATTAATAAATACTCCTTTATTAAATAGTATAGCTTTAAATCCTAAAGTATTTAATTTATTAGAGAGAAAATTATACTAAAGTCTATAACTTTATTTTAAGTTATATAAAGCATTTTTAAGCTTTAAAACTAAAGATCCTTCTTTAATTATAGTTATTTCTTTCTTTTTAAGATTATAAAAATTACTAATATAATCTTTAAAGCCTTTAGAAATAACTATATATATTTCTTTATCTATATTAGTATAAATAAAAGTATTTTTTATATTAAATTATAAGATAGTATAGTTATTAGAAATAGTTAGAATTAAAAGAATTCTTATAGTTTTAAGTCTAATAGTAATAATAAAGGTTTTATTATATCTAATCTAAAGATTTAATTAAACCCTTATATTACTTATCTAGATTTATATTTTAAGATAATATTATTATTATCTATTTTTATTTTATAGACTTATTAACTTCCTAAGGCTTTTCTTCCTTTAAAAAGTATTTTTAAAATCTAAGTATTTTACTTAATAAGTTTATCTATTTCTACTTTTATAGATATATTCTATTTATCTTTATCTATACTAAATAGATAGTCTAAATAGTTTTTTAGTTCTATAGAATTTCCTTTATCTACTAGAGTTAATATAGTAAGATATTCTTTATAATCCTTATAGAAATTAGTTAGCTTCTTAGGAATTTTTACTAATAATTTAAGCATTTTAGCCTCTCTTAAACTTTTAAGTTCTTTTATAGAGTCTTTAGTTAAAGAACTTCTTAATATAGAAAGAAACTTATAATCTAGACTATTCTTATTATCTAGAAAGTAATTCTCTAGTATAACTATATCCCTAGATATTATAAGGTAATATTTATTATAGTTCTAGATTTTATAGTTATTTTCTAAATAGCCTATAATAATACTTTTATATACTTTAGTATTTAGTTTATTACTAGGGGTTTTATTCTTATAATAAACTATAGATTTAAATGTTTTTATATTATTTAAATCTTTTAGTTTTATATATATATTATTTCTCTTTTCTAAAGGAAATAGATAGTTAAGACTAAAATAAAGAGTTCTATTATATATATAAATAATAGTATTTAAAGCCTCTTCTTAAAGGTATTTAGGCAGCTTAGCTATATATATTATAGCTCTAACTTTATTTAATAAAGTCCTATTTATTCTTTTTATTACTTTATTAGGCTTAGAAGTATTAGGAGGGCTAGTATTATATATTATTCTCTTAGTTAAGTAATAAGGTTTAAGTTTATAAAGATATTCTTTAGTATTATTTAAAAAAACTTACTTAATCTTAATATTAAGCTTAGTATTTTCTACTTTTAGCTTAAATTCTTTAAACTTATTTAAAGCTTTACTTTTATTTTTAATTAAATAGGTTTTTAAATATTTAGTTACTATATTTATAAAGGTTATAAAGTATTAATATTTATTATAGATAGGAATTCTAATAGATCCTTAAATATTAGTTACTATTTTATCTAGATATTTATAATCCTTATTAAAGGATTTCCTATTAACTTTATTAATAGCTTTAGCTTTAATATAGTTTTTATACTATAAAATCTTTATAATATCTGCTTTTTTTATATTATATTTTTTATCCTTATTTCTATATAAAATCCTTTTTAAAGATTTATAGTTAAGGTATTCTAATCTTAGGTACTAATTATATATATCTATAGTTATAACTTTATTATTATTATTATTATTATTTATAGAAAGAATATTAACTTTAGATAAAAGACTTATCTTTTTCTTATTACTATTCTTTATAATAATAGGTATATAATATAGATTATTTTCCTTTATTTCTTTAGCTATAATATTTCCTTTATTATTTATTAAAAATAATTACTTATTTCTTATAAAGGAATAAATATCTCTTAAAGAGGACTAGCTTATAATATTAATACTTAATTCAGGTATATAAAAATAATTTCTTATTTTATATATTTTATTATTTTTTAGGAATCTTATTATAATATCTCTATAATCTTTAACTATTAAAGAAAAGGCTTTTCCCTAATTCACCCTTTAGTTTATAGTCTTATAATTAAGGAAAAGTTCTTATTAAATACTATATACTTAGTAGTATTTATATTATAAATAAATTTAGTTATATCCTTATTATAAGTATTTTTATAAGGGGGTTTTACTTTTAATTCTTCTAAAAGCTTCTTTAAGGAAGGTAAATAAGATATTAAAGATCCTAAAGTATTATTAGTCTTTCTTTTCTTTAAAGTAAAGGTATAAGATAAATATACTTTAATATTAAAGTCTTTAGTAATTTCTCTTATATCTCTATCTAATTCTATAATAGAATTAGAATAAGAATAAGGGCTTTTAGAAATATCTTCTTCTTTAGGGGTATTTTCCCTTAAAGTAAAAAGTTTTTCCTGATTTTCTTCTCTTTCCTCTCTTTTAGATTTTTTAGCTTTTTCTTCTTTAGTCTTTTTAGACTTATTATCCTTTTTATAAGGTTTAGAAACTTTATTATCCTTATTTTTAAAGCTTTTTAAAGCTTTATTAGGATAAAGAAAATAATAATCTTTATCTAAATATCCTACTAATTTACAATAGGAATATCTAAGTATTATTTTCTTCTTTTTCTAGGGTTTCTTAGATAATCTTAAAAGATTTATCTAATTATTATTACTTTCTAGCCTTTTAGATATATCTATAAGGCTAAATAATAATATTTCTAAATTATAAGCATTAAGATTAACCCTTAAAGCCTAAGAAATATTAGTTATATAGCTATTAAAGGAATTATCTAAATTATTTAGGATTTAAGCTATTATAACTTTCTCTAGGATTTTTATATCCCTAGAATTTAGCTTATTAAATACTCCTTTTACCTTATTTAAATATTTATCTATAGTAGAAAAATTCATAAATAAGATATTAAAGAATTCCTTTATAAGTAGGAATTTAGAAGTAAATCCTAAAGAGTTATATAAGCTTTTAAAGCTATCTTAAGCAATTTTAGTATTATTTAGATGTTTAATTTAGATTAAGGGACTATTTTCTATAAGAAGATATATATTTACTAGAGCTTTCTTACTTTTATTATAATTTAAAACTCTTATAGTTTATATAAACTTTTCCTTTATAAGGAAAGCTTCTATTCTTATAGCCTAAGTTATATAGTCTTTATTACCTTTAAGCTTAGAAAAATGGATTTTTTTATTCTCTATCTTAGAGACTTTTCTAAGATTTATTAGAAATAAGTATATATCTTCTTTTTAAGGGAAAAGGGGTTTTTATATAGGAAAAGTAATTATATTATTCTATTTAAAGAATATTTTATAAGGAATAATCCTTTAAAGATATAGTAAATACAGAATCTTTAGCTAATTTCTTTCCTTTAGCTTCCTTTCCTTCCTTTTCTAAAAAGAAAGATATTAGTTATAAGATTATAGTTATAATTATAGTTATTTTAAAAGTTATTTTTACTTTTAGGAACTGCTTTTATATGCCTAGAGGACTAAGAATAAAAGGAGCCCCTTTTAGCAGCTCTAGGATTTTCCTTAGAATTATTCCTTCCTTCTAAAGGCTTATAAAGACTAATTAGAATAGAAAGATTTAGTATTTCTCTAAGGATTTCTCCTTTAAAAGTAAACTAATATATTAGACTTATAATTAAGTCTTTAGAATAGCTTTAATAAGTTATAAAAACCTCTTCTCTAATCTTTATATTTCTTTAAATAAAAGAAATTATAAAAGGAGCCTTTTTATTTAGTAATTAAAGAAGGAATTATAAGGCTAAGCTAAGCTTATAACCTATTAGCTAATATAGAACTTCTTAAATAGGAAATTAATAGGTAATTTGATAAGTTATTAAGATAATAAGATATATTTAAGCTTCCTAAGAAGATTTAAAAGGGTATTCAAACTCTTATTAGAAAAGAAGGAATACTATTAAATAGAATGAAAATTTAGCTTTATAATAGTATCCTTATATAATTAATTAAATAAGAGATAAGTATATAAGTAATTAATATAGATTTAGATAACTTAGGAAATCTCTCTCTCTTTATAGCCTAATAGCTTTAACCCTAATAGTCTAATTATAATATAAAGTATACTAATCTATAGCTTAGACCTAAGTCTACAATATATTTAAATTCCTTAATGATTAGTTATAGAATAGATATATAATTAATGATTTAGTGTAGCTATTTTAGATGGGTATCTAGGAATATTAGGAAGTCTCTAAATTAGTAATAATATATGATTAGGCTATGTAATTAGTATAAGGGAAAATACTCTATATAGTATTTATATAGTATTATTAATACTATAAAAAGCTATAGTTATATAATATTATATAATATTATATAATATACTAGAGATAGTTAAAGTTTATTAACTCTAATAAATATATTAAGTTATATTATGAATTATTATTAATTAACTTAAAGTTTATACTATATTAATACTTAAGAAAGCTTTTCCTAGAGATCTTAGTATAAATAAAAGCTATTAATTATATATTAACTTAGTTATATATCTTTTAAAAACTTTTAGATATTTAATTACTTTAATATTAGTTATATTTAATTCTAGTTATATTATTAGTAAGTCTTAAGCATTAGAATTCCTTATTCTAAGATTTATTATACCTTAGTTAAACTAGGATTTCTATATTCCTAGTTATAAAGAATCTATTATTAATATTATTAATATCTTAGCTTTATATAGTATTACTTAGGATCTAAAGGGTAATATAATTATTATTATTTTAGCTTAAAGTAAAACTATAGAAGTTACTATTAAGATAATAAAAGTTTTAGTATTATAGATATTATAATTAAATATTACTATAGTAATTAGATTAATAGGTAAGAGTTTATATTAAGTCTTATTAACTTTCTTTAGATTTATATAGAGCTCTTATAATAAAAGCTATATAATTAGTATTAAGTTAAATAACTAGGTTATAATTATACTAAATTAATTCTTATTAAATAAAAAGTTAATAGATTTAATAATGTATAAAGATAGTTTAAAGTAATCCTTTAATCTAATATATAATTTAGTAATAATAGATATAGATATATAGTCTATATAATTAATTATTAGCTATTATTATTTAAGTATATAAAGTTACTTAAGCTTTATTAAAGACTTCTATATAAACTATATATAATACTTTATTAATAAATAGTATATAAGCTATTTATACTATATTAATACTAGTATTAAGAAGGTATATCTATAGTAATAATCTTAAATAAGTATAATTATTAAGAAAGCTATTACTAAGTATTAGAAAAGGAGTTTTAAGTTTCTTTCTATACTAGAAATAAATCTTACTATTTAATAATTTAATAATAATTATAGAATATTTTTAGACTATAGTAATATATATAAATAGTTTATATAAAATACTAATTAAGGATTACTTAAAAAATAGCTTATTAAGTAATACTAGAATATTAATAATATAAAGTAAATTAAGTTTAAAGATAAGATATTTTTAATATATAACTTAATAAAGGCTTACTAAAGAGGAAGTAAGTTATATACTATTATAGTATATAGCCTATTACTTAATTACCTTTATTACTTAATAAATATTATCTCTCTGAATATACTTAGTACTAATACTATAAGGAGTAAATTATTCTTTAGTATAGTTAGAAAGATAGTAATAAGTAATAAATAGTACTCTAGAGAGGCTATAAGATTAGAAGCAGTTTATTATACTCTCTAGGATATTACTCCCTAGTTATAGTTAATGTAAGGAGAATAGCTATTAAATTAATATAATTTAATTTAGAAGTTTAGCAAATGTTAAGTCTGCTTAATAAGTTAATTGCTATATGTCTTAATAGAGTTTAATAGGAGATATATTTAGCATTAGCAGCTAAACTAGTAATCCTTAGTAGTTTAGTTAAAGCGGGAAAAAGGCTATGTCTTTAGTGTATAACTCCCTTCTAATCTTCCCCTAGTGCTGAATCTCATTACAGTATACTATATAAAGATAGTAAGAATACCTTATATAATTTATAGTTATCTTTAACCTTAGTATGAAAGAGGACTATCTAGTGGAATGGGTGTAATAATAGTGCATAGATGAGAACTACCTATTGATATAACGTAGGCTTACGGAATATAATAATAGAGGCTATTAACCTTAGTAAATACTATAAGATTATATATATATTACTCTGTATTATGATACACTTCCTATGTAAGGATTAATACCTGGATGTGGGCTTAAGGGCGCTGGATTGAAAATAGAAGGATATACAGCCATTCTACGATATCGAAACACTTGATGGAACCGTCGAGAGACAGGCTCAGTGTCTGTGGTCCCTCCACCATTATCTACAAGGCACCCTCATACATTCACGGCAGTGGTGATTACGCACGTGCCCCAAATCCCCCCGCTCGACACCACCCACCATCAATTATACCGCGTTTTTTTAATCTACCGGCACGTTCAAGTGCCGCGACTTCATCTATTACGGCTAGGTCGTTATTTCGACTTGAATGGACAAATCTAAAGGTAGCCGCGGGTACTGTCAAACTGCCACTAGTAGCCACACAGTAGCTATGCCATTAAGTGCTAGAAGCTTTGCCATAGCTGCAACGATGTTACCTCACCGCTGCATAAAGGTGGCCGGCCACCTGGTGGCCACTACAGTGGCGAAGGTCTAGCGCAGGGCCTGCCAACTCACTGCTGCAGCTCTAAGGCGTCCGGGCGGACCATTGCGATCATATTTTCTGGGTTGCAGAGCCTCATCCGCTTTGGGTGGGTGAAAGCCTCAGCCTGATTGCGCTGTGGAGTCGCATATATAAACCCTTCACCCGTGCCTTCATTGCCTTCTCTTCTTACCCATCAATTTTTAACCTACAAAAGTAAGGTAAGACCTACTCCGTAGTATTCACATTTAGCTGACAAGTTCTGATGGCCGCTAGATGTCGAACAAGATCACCGACGCCCGGATCAAAGAACTCCAAAGTCTGAATGATAAGGTGGAGCAACTGTGGAAACAGATCGAACATAAGGAACAGGACTTGCAGAAACTATATGATGCGATGGATCCAGATGAGCGATACTACGCATCATCATCTTCAAACGCAGTGAGACGGGCTCGCGGGAAGCAGGCTTCGACCCTGGACCACAAGGCGGTTATCGAGGGTCACCAACTTGCAAAGGAGAGGCTAGAGGAGCAGTTCACCAAGGCGAACAAAGAACTGCAGGAATTGAAGCAATTGGTGGGAAAACCATAACTAGGGAAGGCGCAATCAGTAACTCCGTTTCATGCGGAAGTGAGTTGCGGTAGCGATGACAACAACGGCGAGAGCTACTGTGGTAGAGCTGACCGGGAAGACAGCGCGCAGGCGAGAATAAAAGCTCTTTGCGCGACCCAAGAACGCAGTGCTTGCTTCTCGAAGTGAAAGTCCCGCCGTAACCTCATCGTCGCCTCCATTGCCTGGGCTATCTTGCCTCATTTTCCGGAGCTCGCCCTTATAATCATGATGTTTCTGGACCAGCTGGCTAACTTGGTAGCGGCGAGCTGGATCCTCTTCCATGAAGATCTTAATACGCTCGCCCACATCTGCCTTCCCTCGGTACCACTTCCAGGAGATAAAGTCAGCAGAGAAGAGATCAATCTCAGTCCAGTTCTCCAACGCATTAGCAACAAGGAACCCGTCCTTCCCCTGAGTCCATTCATCTGACAGAAGGTCGTTTCCATACATCTTGCGTTCAAGAGCCCTCAAAACGTCAAGGAATTCATCAAACCTCTCCAAGAAACGACTGTAGGCGTAATCCCACGCTAAGGCGCCAGGGTTACGGTTTGTGAGCCAGAGGGGAGGCTGGAAAAACTGACGGGGCACGACCCGACTCCATTCCCAATCAAGGATAGAGACGACTTCCATTTGCTCATTCATTAGGCAATTGAACAGTTGCAAGTCGCCGTGCACCAAGACAAACGGGCCCAAGTTGAGCTTTGGATCCAGCCATTCATCCACGACGAAGCGGCGGAATAGATCGTGATGGTAGAGGGCATCCTCGCCATGGTCTTGATCAAGAACACGGGACCGAGTATTTGAGAAGGCATTATCTGAGATCTCTAGTAACATAGCCGTATAGCCGTTTGCTGAGGATAAGATACCGTGATTGCCATAGCGGGTCTGGATTGTAGATGGCTGTAACCCTTCGAGCTCTTGCATATTGAGATCAATAGTAGCTGGTCTCTTGCCGACTTCGAAACCCTTACACCCTCGCGCTAAACATCCGATCGATGGGAATTCTAGCCTCCTCAGTTGGAGGTAGATACTAGCGAGCGATGTGTATAGGCGTGTTCGTTGATCGTTCGTGAGCGAGTCGAGCTGGCTGGGGGAGATAGACCTCCCCTCGATGTATTCGAGGATGAGGAAAGAAGAGAGAGCGTGGGAGTCATCTCCAAGTTGATACGCATGGATCTTCGGAAGCGGAATAGTTGTGTTTTCGGCCACAAGCCTGTCCATTTTTGTTATAGGCGCCCAGCTCTGACGGATCAGGTGTAGACTTACTGCATCACGGCAATCTCGCTCTCGAGCTTACTTCGGGAGCCGAAGGCCAGGCAAGGCACGACGGGTATACGTACAACCCATCTTTTTTTGTCCTCGAATTCTACGAAGTAGCAGACGTTGTAGCTACCACGAACCGGATCCTTGAAGTAGTCGCAACGAAACCCAGGGCGACGTGATGATACGAGATCGAGAATGTCATCCTTCGTGATGGACTGTAGAAACCTGTCGCGTGCATGGTGGACATGAGATTGAACGATTGCGTCGGTAAAGCCTCGCAGAGTTCCGGATTCTGTTGACATCTTGGGCATTCATACGTAGGCAGGCCAATCGGAGATTCTCTTGCTTCGGTTTGATCAAGGCTGCTCCTCCGCAGCCTTGCGACACCACGTGATACTGGTAGGACAGTTGCTTTGTCATCCATCCTGGAGCTGCCACGTGTCCTCGCGCCTGCTCAATCGTCGCGCGCCTGCCCCTTGCGACACCGAGCAGCCAGACTCGCCCGAGGTCAGCATCAGACCTTGCATCAAGTCAGATGGATTTCGAGTACTAACTAAGTAATCGCGGACTATAGGCCCATACGTTACAATCGTCCTTGCGATCCCTACAATCCAATACCATGAGCATATCCCACTCTGCCGATGTTCAAGACCCTCCACAAGCCACACCTATTCCACAATACCCGCCACGGATTCGATATGTCCCTATCCCCGGTGAATGGGAACGGAAACTTCACCCAGGCTGGCCAGAGTCGACCTTTAGAGTACCCGATCCCGTTCCCGAGGGACATATATACTACGTCAGAAAAGGGGATTACGTTCGTCGCGGCGCAACAGCACTGGTAGAACGACTACCTTCTGGTCACATCGCTAAAACCCCCCTCCCAAACCCTTATGACCCTGAGGAAGAACAAAGAGTTCGCCAGAACATGCAACACGAATATGACGTCTATCGCTTCATTGGCTCAAGTCCGTTCATCCCCAAACTGATTGAATGGGATAGCAAGTCCAAGACATTGGTTCTCGAGGACCACGCCAACGGAGACCTAGAGACCTACTTTCGGAACCATTGCGATATCGATGCCGATACTCGTCGACAATGGGCTTTGCAGGCGGCTCAAGCAGTGGGGAGTCTTCATATTGCCGGAGTAGAGCACCAGGATGTCACGCCTCGAAATTTTCTCTTAGATACGAACTTAGACCTTCGAATCTGCGACTTCGCTGGGAGCTCATTTCCAGGACATACTACTTCAACTAGTGCCCCAGGATCGAGATACCAGTCACGGGCATGGGACCGAGGGTATGTTCCTACTCAAGCAGATGATATCTTCAGCCTTGGTTCTGTGTTATACTTTATTATGCGTGGCGAAGAGCCTCATAGTAATCTTGATGAGAATGAGGTAGAGCATCGTTTTGAGAACTTAGATTTTCCAGCATCTGATCAACTAGGCTGTGGTACTGTCATTCAAAATTGCTGGGGTGGACGATTCACTACTGCAGAACAAGTTGTACAAGCTTTAGTTCATGCTGGAGAGATCAATCATGTATAGAACCGTACATGCGCGAACGCATTTGCTATCAAATAGACCATGTTCGTCTCCCTTCTGACGCACAGCCATCCTCGACCCCCGACCCCCTTCTTCCCTCCTTGCTCCATGACAACTGTCTGATAGCCGCGCTTCAGCGATTGTTCCTGCCGCTGTAACCCTCATCCTTATGCCTGGGACACTGCATTCTACTCTTCGTGTTGCCCATGTGCTCCTTGGTCGGGTTCGCGCACTGCTGGCCGGTCGCAGCGTACTTGACGCAGCCAGTGGTGACTATATCCTCGTCAACCTTATCGCACGAAGCTGGGCAGCCCGTGTACGTGGTCCTCGAAATAAGCAGTTTGCACATGGCGAGACAGTCTGGCTGCTTTGACAATGAGCAATGCGTCAAGAAGCCTCGGAATCGCGCACTTACAGCGTTGGTATATTTATTCCTGCTTGTAGTCGAGAGCTTGGGTAATCTGAGAATCAAGTCCTTGGGAAAGGCTGTTGCTTCTTGAATCTACTTCTCTATAGAATGTGCCTACTTATATAAGAATCTGATTGAGACACAAAGGTCGCTGGACAGCGGGTTGCCGGACAGGCTTCTGACCACCTTTCCGAATTCAAGAGGGCTGCAGATGCCTTTGGGACAGCGCATGAGCAGCAAAGGCAAGCAAGTGCACATCGTGAGCCAGCATGGACCATGAGCTCACCACGAAGCTAACAATACTACGAAACTGGAGGGTCTCGAGATCATGCATCATGGTGGGGCGGCGGGAACACCTCGCTTGTTGTGTCAAATCGCGTGCGTGAGTTTTCACCCGATGCGCCGTGGCGAGTGAATGAAGTCGTCAATGCGTCGATCTTTCCTTGCGAGCTCCTGATTGGCTTCGCGTCATATGACCCCAAAAACCCCTCTTTCTTCCCACACCTATAGACCCTATTGGTGGGATAAGGATAATCCGGGATAATAAGTAGAGAGGAGACTAGCATAAGACACTTATCATAGAAGTTAGTAGAGAGGCAGAAAGCTAAGTATAATATATATATATTAATCTACCCTATTTTCATAGTAATAAGACTAAGACTTTATTCTTATTAGGGACAGTATTTATAGTAGGGAGTGAGGAGGTAAGATAGACTGCTAGATTACTATAAGGTTACAGTAGGAAAGGTATAATAGTACTATAATATATAATAATCTCTAACTTCCCTATTCCTCCTAGTCTTCTAAGCTCCTTTTATCTCTATTCTACTTTAATAGCCCTCACTGCTTAAGCCCTTAGCCCTTAGGGCCTTTAGCTTAGCAGTTTAGCTTCCTAGGGTAGGGTAATATACTAGCAGTGCCTAATTAGCATAGTTATCCTAAGACTATAGTAGTTCTATTATTCTTACTTTAAGATTATAATATTAATATAGTTCTGTTTTTAGTATTATAAAGCTATTATTATTTTAGTATATAATAAATAGAGAGATTAAGATTAATTAAAAATAAAGGCTAAGAAGAGTTATTATTATTCTTATTTATTATAAGATTATTAATTAAAATATCTTTATATAAGAAATCTATTTTATATAGAGATTTATATTTCTTAATATAGTCTTTAAGATTAATAAGTAAGACTAATTAGGAACTTATATTATATATAGGCCTTTTATAATTATAAAGAATAATATAATAATATATTTAATTTAATAATATATAGCTATTAGCTTTTATTAAAGATATAGAATATAATTACTTATTAAGAAGGAAGAAAGTATTAATTTAACTTAGTAACTACTTTCTATTAGTAATACTAATACTATAACCTTTCTATAAAGTACTTATAATAATATTACTTAGTGGAATTAAGTATTCTAAATAGTAATTTATAACCTTTATAATATTTAACTCTCTTTAAATATTATTCTAGATATTATTAATTATTCTATAGATTTAAACTATTTTATAATAATAATATTAAGCTATATTTATAATACTTTTAGTAATTATCTTATGTAATAAGTTACTTTCTTTTTTATATTCTAAATATTACTATAAATCCTTAATAATAAATAATATATCTAAGTATCCTTTAAAATAAGCTTTCTAATAAGTTATTACTTAGCTTATTATATAAAATATATACTATATTACTTTATTAATAATAATTTATTCTATAGAATTATTTTACTTAACTTTAATAAAGTATTCTTTATTTATTATTAAAATTATTAAATTAAATCTTAATTACTTTTTATTTATTTAAAGAAACTTAAGAATTATAAATATAAACTATAGTCTATCTTTATTAATATTAAACTACTTAGATATAATATCTCTAAACTAGTTAAATACTTATACTCTTATAAGAAATCTATAAATAGTAAAGCCTAAGATAAAGTAATAAGTGTCTTTAGTAATAAATACTTCCCTTATATATTTCCTAAGATTAAATTATATTCTTAAAGCTTTATTAATAAATTAATTATTCTTTAGCTTTCTTAGTATAAGGATTTAAAATTAATAATACTATAATAAGAATCCCTAGATAGATAGATTAATAAGTTACTAATAGAGATTTAATAAGGGTAAAATGAATAGTTATAAGAGGGATAGGAGGATTAAAAAAGGAATTATTATTTTTAGGATTAAGGAGAGATTTTTATTTTTATTTTTAAGAGAAATTCTTCCCTTTTTATAGAAAGACTAAAAAGATTACTTTAAGTTTAAAGCTTAAGTCCTTTACCTTTATTTTAGAAGAGAATTTAAAATCCTTCTTTTCTAATTATAATATAAATTACTATTTACTCTTTATTCCTTATATACTAATTATTAAGCTAATAATAAGCTATTTTAATACCTTACTAATATTCTTTTCTTACCTTAATCTAATAATTATTCTTATAAGATACTTTCCTACTAAAAGGTTCTAAATATAAGATTACTATAGTATATATATATAATTTAATATAGCTTTAGGCTAGCTAATAAGGATATCTATATAATACTTTACTATATATCTTCTTAAGGAATTACTATTAATTTAGAGTATTATTCTAAGTCTCTTTTTACTATTAAATTAAAAGTTATAATAGAATAGTAATTTAATTAATTTAACTTAATAAATAAGATTAATTAATATACTTTTAAGCTATTATTACTAAACTTAAGGAAAGTAGAAAAATAATAAGAAATAAGAAATAAAAGGGATTAATATTTCCTTAAAAAGACTCTAAACCTTAAGACTCTAAAGGAATATAATAAATTAAACTAGTAAAATTAATAATATATAGTTTAACTAAAACTATTATAATAAGTAAAATAAGAATAAATACTTAAACTCTAAATTATACTACTTATTACTATATTTATTCCTTTACCTTAATAGTTCTAAGGAAAATAAGGGTATACCTAAACTTAGAAGTACTTTATAATATAATATTATTAGATTTCTATAACTATAGAGATTTCTTATAAGAAAAGGAATACTATTTAACCTTATTAAGCAATTAGTAGAATAAGAATATATATTAGCTTAAATAATAGAAAGGTATAATTAGAATAATTATTATATAGTTTTTTATAAGAGATTAATATTTAGTTACTCTAGCTAAAGTAATCCTTTATATTATAAGAAGTTAAGAGCTAAGGAAAGGTAGAATTAGGAGGGATTTATTTAAAAGGGAGAGGAAAAGAAGGAATAAGAGAAAAAATAATAAGAATAATAAGAAAGATAATAATAAGATATATATAAAGGATTATAAGAAAGTCTAATAATAATAAGAGGATTAAGATTAAGAGTTTTAACCTTTACTAAAAGATTTATAGAAATATTCCTATAAAGACTATAACTAACCTAAGTTATATTAAGTATTTTTATTTATTTTATATTCATTTTATTCCTTAATTATATTATTATTCCCCTAAGAAAGATAATATAATCAAGACTTTATTTTAATATAACTATTAAAGGTTATATTTAGAGAAAAGAATTATTCCCTAATAAATAAAAATTCTAAGGGCTATAATTATAATTTTACTATTATTACTAAAGTAAAAAAAAAAAGAAAGAAAAGGAAAATATCCTATTTAATACTTATAAAGAGTATATCTATAAAATCCAATTAATTTTATATATATATAAAGTCTTAGTTAATACTTATAATACCCTTAATTAAGGA
>QGQB01000302.1:0-67018 GCA_003385265.1 Neonectria hederae
CCCCCCCCCGCCCCCCCCCCAGCAGCCGTACCAAGCGTGCTACTGTACTATGTACCAAGCGTACCAACCGGACCTGGCATCCCCAGAAGCTGGACGCAGCTGGGCTGGGACGGGCCTTGGCAAGGGCCCTGAACTGAGGGACACAAGTGAAAGATAACGGCTTTCCACCTTGTCGTCTCTCCGCTCATTGACTCCCTTCTCGCTTCTCCCCCTCCCCTCCCTCCTTACTACTCTCCCCACCGCCCGCCGGTGCCCGGGAACGGGAATGGGAGGGAAGAGATCAAGATTCTGACTGCTCAGAAAGTACCGGGATGATATCGCGTGAGACAGTGGCGGAGGAGGCCAACCACGACAGGGAAGTTTATACACTCTCGCCATGCGTTTTGTGTCCCGCGCTTGACATGTGAGCTGTAAGGCTTCTGGGTGAAGGCATCCAATAGCTTGGGCCCGAAGGACCCTCAAATGCCGATCCGCCCTCAAACGAGGTCGCATACCCAAGCTTTTTTCCCACCCTCGCCTACATAACCCAGGATGCACAAACGGGGTGGACGACGGGGTGAGGTCCCAAAGGGCGCCTTTGGTCCTGGGTCCTGGGTCCTGGGTCTTGGGCGGTAAGGGCGGGGTCTGTCGGCCCCAACTCCAACTTCCCATACTGTACTTCGACTTCCTTGCAAATTGCAATTGGACAGAAGGAACCTGTCCGGCGAGGCGTCAGCTCGAATCCACTCTGGGCTTCCGCCGTTATCCATCCGCCCTAGGTATTATCAAATTGTAGCAGCCGTAACGGCCGCGGCCACAGCTCCTCAGCCCGAGCCGGTTGTTCTCATTGGAAGTTGCTACTTCACGTGGGAGGAGAAAGAAGAGGGTCGGGCTCGCTTGAGACGCCAAAGATCCCCAGGCCCAGTTCCCAGGCCCAGCTCACAGGCCAGTCCCCAGCCCTAGCATTTTGACACGAGAGAGTCCGTCCCACGACATTCGATTCCCAAACGAGACAAGCGAGGCGGCGGCCAGAGGATTGTTGTCATCAGGGGCTCGAGCCACTCTGCTCATAGCTCTGGGTTACCATTGGGTATACCCCGTGACCAGTCACTCGACCTCGGCCTCGGCTTTCCTAGGAGAGAGGATACGACGACAAAGGGCAAAGGAGAACAGAACAGGAGAGAAGACAGGAACAATCGGCCCAGAACCCGCAACGTGGTGACTAGTCATAATAGTCTGGGCAGAGAGAGGAGCTCGTGTTAGGGCCAAGAGCGAGACCCAGCGAGAGGGAAAGGAAGAGAAAGAGAGAGACGACGGAGAGAGAACAGACCGAGACAAAGAGTGGCTGTGAGTGAGCCCGATGTGTGCCGACCGAAAAGTCACCCTACCCAGCACGCAGCCTGACATCAACAACAGCCATCTAACGACAAGTCGAGAGACGGCAGACAGACAGCAGACGAACATATCGGGGGCTCAAGGGGGCAGTACCCAGCAGCGTGGTAGACCTAGTTGCTCATCTGGGTGGGAAGACATCCGATTGTGTCGCTTGACGCTGTCTCGTGGTCCCGGAAATCTCTTCAGTGGGGTGACTTGAGTCTGGTAGCACGAGACGCCGGCATTGCCCACCACCCCTGAAGGGCAAATAGAGCCAGAGGAGCTTCGGCTGCGATCGCTGGTCCGATACCGATGCGGCTCTGTGCGGGTGGCGTTCGAACAGTCCAGCAAGCTCCGGTGGCATCTCGTCCACGGGAATCCCGCCGTATAAGTTGCCTTGCCCCCGGATCGGGGGCGTTGAAGTTGAAAGGCGGTACCGGCGTTGGCTCAGGCCGCGCGAATCTGGTCTATTAAGAACGAGTCAACTGATCAGAACGGCATTGCGAAGCTCCCTTCCAAGCCGAAGTCCAAGCGGCACAAACTGCACAAGCTACTCAAGCTGCACAGGCTGGCTGGCGAACGTCCAGGTAGCAAGCCACCGGATCCCGTCCTTCAAGACCTGTCACCCGAGACAGGTGCGTCTTTTCAGCTCGGCGTCGCAAACCAAGCCTTTGTCCGTCTGCAGGCTGCCAGCCGTGTCTCGTCCTCGAGTCTCCGACCAAGCCGCGAAAGTGATAAAAGGAGAAACCAGGCCCTCGTCTCCCGAGGTCAGTCAGTCAGGGTCGACATCGAAAACCAAGGTCAACAGCGTACACGCACGCCCATCCACATCCATTCACGTCCACGTCCAAGTCAAACACGAACCAGAAGGCCGACCTAGACATACACACGCACACGCACACGAAACAAGACGAGGCTCGAGCCACGCGAGTTGAACGATTCTAGACCGAACAAGCATCACCACGACCCCGTAATCCACCCTAAGCCTTTACCATGGCGGGGGATCACGGTGGGGATGCGTCGTTCTATGACTTCCTCATAGATGAACCTGAGGTACGTAGCATGTCGGATTCCAATGTGTTTCTTTTCTTTTCTTTTCTTTGTGTTACGTCAGTCTCCAGACCTGTCAGGGCCAAGGGGTTGCAAAGACCCGGGAAAGCTTGTTAGGAGGGGCATCGTGGGACATGGGACGTTGAGCACATGGCAGTCGACCCAGTGGTTCGCTGTTCTGCGCTTGTGAGTGGATGAGCCCAAACGCCTTGAGAGGGTCGAGTCACTCGAGTGAGACATGGCGTCTTTCGATGGGACATCAGCTCAGTGGCTGAATCTCGAACCCAGGAGTCAAGGACCCGAGAGGCGAGAAAAGATCTGCGCTCGCTCGCTCGCTCGCTTCTTTGCCCCTTCGCTTCCTTGGCTTCCACGAATTTCTCCTTGCGAGCCATGACGTTCGTCTTGCCCGTCTTCTGTTTGGTCCCTGAACACGGAGATGGCCGCTAGGAGCGGATATGGCGTCCGTCCGTTTGGCTTAGCGTTCTGAGTCTGAGCCGTCATCCATCGTCCATCATCCATCGTCCATCACCGGAAACCGCGTGATAGTGCGAGCTATGGATAAGCTGTGGTGGCAATGATGACGTCTCCGGAGGAGACAACAAGCCACTCGAAGGGGAGAGAAGAAGATGTAGGAGAGGGGGGGAGGGAAAGAAAGAAAGAGAGAGAGAGAGAGAGAGAGAGAGAAGAGAGAGGAAGGCAGGAGAGAGAAAGAGAAAGGGAGAGAAGGGGGCGAGAGACAAAAAGAGACAGGGACATACACAACGAACGACGATGCGCGAACTGCCGAGATACGCGAGACGCAGGTTAAGCGAACCGAAGTCATAGCTGGAAATCGGGAGATTCTTCTTGGCAAACCATTGGTAGGGAATGGAAGGGGCGAGAGAAGGCTTGCCAAGGGAGGAACCAAGGGGGGCGAGAAACCCTTAGAGAAAGGACGAGAGCAAACTTGCAAAAACCGATTCTAACACTGCAAATCTAGATGCCCATGCCCTTGTCGACGACACAAGCGCCAGACAGCCATCTGGATGCCGCCACGAATAGCACCAGACAAGCGTCACAGGCCCATCTGGACCATCTGCAACAGCCCATTTCTTCCTCGAATCGACCGAGCGCTCAGCCACACCGGCCCCTCCCGAGTCCACATGGCCATGGGGCTGCCGCGCCACCCTCCGCCTCCGCCGTATCCGGCCCGCCCCATCACCCGTCTCACCACCCGCCACACCAGCCCCATTCTCACCACTCCGATCAGTCACGTGCCGTGTCACGTCCCCATCTCCACACCCAACCTCACCACCCGGGCGTCCTCGACTTACACGGCAATGTGGTCCATCAACCTCACGCCTCGGCCCCGATAGCCGCCGCGAGTTATGCGGCTCCGGCATCCACTGCAATGCCCGTGGAATGGGGGCTCTATGGCGTATCCCACCCGTCCATGACCCTGAACCCGGCCCAGTTCGACTTCGATGTGCCCGGGGCCATGATCCCCTCCATGTCCCACCACGGCCACCTCTCGCCAAACGTCTCAGATCCCGCGCTCGGGTACGGAGGCGCACTGGTCTCCCCGTCTAGCATTCATTCCTCGCAGAGTCAATATACCTTTGGTAGTTCTTGGGAGGATCAACTTGGCCAAGAGGGCAGTACCCCAACTGTGACCACGCCTGCTGCCCAGATGTCAACGAATCCATGGACTGATCCTGAAGATCTGCAACAAGAACTCGACCAAGCACAAGAATCCCGTCCTAGGAAGGCTGCCAGGTCTAGAAAGCAAAAAAAAGACTCGCGGAAATCCGTCGATAATCGCAAGGGCGCCTCTCCAGAGGCCAACAGCCCCAGCTCTGCTTCCCAGAACAGCCGGGCCAGCGTCGGATCCAAGGCCACCTCCATGGCCTCTTCTTCCGTGGCATCCTCCTCCACCTCCTCCAGCCGCCTCAGCAAGCTCCGCAGCGCCTCTCGCACGTCCAAGAACAGCTTTACCAAGCCTTCCGACACCCCCGAGGATCGCCGCACCCGTGCTTCCCACAATCTCGTCGAGAAGCAGTATCGTAACCGTCTTAACGCCCAATTCGAGTCTCTGCTCAATGCGCTCCCCGAGCAGATCCGCGCCAGCGGGGACGGTGAGGAGTCTGACGGCGGCGCGCCTGTCGACTGGGGCGACAGGAGGGTTAGCAAGGGCGAGGTCCTGGAGATGGCCCGCAAGCACATCGAGTCCCTCGAGCGAGAGCGAGATACCCTTGAGCGTGAGAAAAGCGAGCTCCAGGGGAGTCTTCATCAACTCAAGGGCTCTGTCTCGGAGGGTACGTTGTCTCCTGGGGATAACAACACACCGCTGGCTTTCAACGTCAGCATGGATGACGAACGAGACGACGAGCCAGAATGAATGGCCTTCAAGGATCATGAATGTCTCCACGAAAAATGCTACGACAAAACAAAAACCGGATAAACGAAACTGCTGGGATGCTAGGTTACGACAACTACTCTCCTCTATCCTTCGCTCCATTTTTCAGGTTTCAGCTTCTATTCAATTCCATTCATTTACCGGCATATCCTCTAAAGCTTTCATTCAAGTACGTCAGACAAGGGTCAATGTTTAGCAAGGAACAGGCTTCAGAGAGCACGTTTTCACGAACAGGTGGAGTTGCGCGAGATTGGGGGAGGGGGGCAGGAGGATCTGGGCATCGAGTGCTACGTTGATCCGTGGGGGAACACGGACGGGCGGGGTCGGACTTTTGCTTCCAAAATAGTTGTTTTGCTTTTTTTATACTGTTCGACTCTTGTTTTCTTTGTTTGTTCTTGATTCCTGTTACCGCTCCTTTTCTCTTCGTTTCCTTTGTTTGCTTTCTTGGCAGCCAAGCTATGGGGTCAACGAGTCATGTAGAGAAGGGTTCCAGTTACGTTGCTTGCAGGGTTTGTTGTCAGGTGAGGAAAACGACTTTAGGCAACAGACAAAGATAGACCAGACACTCAAGTTCAGAACTGATTTTTTAAAAACACCGACTTTACCTATTACCTCCTGCATGAAGAGAGAGACCAAAACCAATGAGGAACAGGGTCGATTGCTGTCTGCGATGAAGACGGCCCAGGACTCTTCACCCAGTTAGCATCATTGACAAGTCATACAGAGGCACACACGCTTTTTGATTGGTTTCTTCTTTATTGTTTATTTTGTTAGTGCAAGTCCCAACCAGCGCTCTTTCGACCTGAAGCTAGTCGCCATCATCAAGGGGCCTTGACACAGATAGCTTCGCTGCTGGTTTTTTTTCTAGAAGTTCATAATCCATCACTCGTCAAATCCCATCCCACCCATCCAATTTGACCCATCTCTTTGGGTCAGGGCCATCCCCTCCTGTTCGCGTCCTTGACCAATGCCCTCTTCTAGCCGTTTGCAGAGCAAGGTCACAAGAAAAAAGAAAGTATACACCCTCAATGAACGACGGGTTTTATCTTTTCAATCCCCTCTCCCGTATGGGAACCAAAAGAAAAAAAAAAGAAAAAAAGGTGTTCCCAGCTGCAATGTACAGCGCCACAAGTACGCCACTAGTAGCACGAATGTGATGAAAATAAGATGCGCAGAAATGACAAAGAAAATCAAAACGACCGGCAATGCGACGCCTTCTAGAAACATGAAAGACGTGAACGCGCGCAAAAACTCCGTCTATGAATGAAACCCTATCGAGGGGTTGGCAGTGGTGTACAACGCGACACACAGATCAGGGGCCGTTGCACCTGACTGAGTCGCTCGTGTCCCAAGATACATAAGTGTACACCCGCATTGCTAAGGAAACCTTGCACGGCAATGCATCACACGCTGCAGCTAGGGTATGTTGCAAACGTGCGACACAGGGAGGGGGCTGAAAAAAAAGCACAAAGCATAAACATGGCATGATGGCAGCATAGAACCGACCGGCTGACTCTAGATCCGGTCGCCGTTGCCCTTGATGTTCGACCGGGGGAACAGAGCGTACTGTCCGACAGGCGGTGCTTGGCTCATGCTTGTCGTCCTGGCACGAGGCCGTCGAGTC
The DNA here is from genome assembly GCA_003385265.1 of Neonectria hederae. NCBI lineage: Eukaryota > Fungi > Ascomycota > Sordariomycetes > Hypocreales > Nectriaceae > Neonectria > Neonectria hederae. The sequence continues at coordinate 6,423 of QGQB01000302.1, forward strand.
TTGGTCGGCTCGGGGGACCTCATGGGCGGCATTTCGTCGCGGACAATGGACTCGCTGGCGTGGCTCTTGTGAAGCGAACGCTTCACGACAGGCGCCGCCGGGAATGGGGAAAGCTCGGGCACGACGTCGTTGTCCTGGGACGCGGGTGGAGTCGACTCCTCTTGATCGCTATCATCTGGTGAGTCGGCGAGATGGGTACTCGGGACGCGGTCACCGGTCTCTGACCAAGACCCTGCCATCTTGTTGAGCGAGGTGCTGCTCGTGAGCCGGGTTAGAGTTGTCCAGGTCGAGTTTGCCGATATGTGACGCTCTCCAATGGTGTCGGAGACGGTTGTAGAGTTGGTCGTCGAGTTGGTCGCCGTTGTCGAGACGCTGGCCCGCTGCTGCTGCATGAAAGACGGTGGGTGGTTCGCTACATTGAGGTTGTCCTCGTAGAAGGCATTGGACTTGAAGAAACGGTTGCGAAACTCTTCGTCGTCGGGGAAGTCTTGCTTCTCATTCTCGAGCATCTGATGGTGGTAATCATTAGGGATGAGCAAGGATGGAGACAGGGTGAAACCGTGGCACTCCTTGAAGCTCGAGGCACGAGAATCAGAGCGGCTATGCTTCAAGTTGGGCGGTCGGCTTGCTCTCTCCCCGCGCGGTAGCGAGAAGTTATTTTTGACTGCCATTGCCGAAACGGGGGTTGTGGCCTCGTGGCCAACGGGAGGAGATGCTTGACTAGCAGGGCTTAGAGCCGGCACATCGAATGGAGATGCAGAGAGCATACCAGGCGACGACTGAGCAGTGTTGGCGTTCGGCGCCTCGTAAAGCTCATCATCCACCAGAGCAACCTGGACCGGGGGTGCGGGAGCCTGGTTCTCCCGGCCGACGTCCAACGACGGCCGCTCCCATTCATAGTTGAAGTTGGCATCGGCCTCGTGTTCGTAGCAGTAATCGATGTCATCCTCCCAGCTCTCCCTAATTGGCGACACTAGGGCCCCACAGCCATCCTGCAGCCCGCTTCTCGTCGCACGGTGCGTAGCAGACGTCTCCAAGGGACCCAGAGTATCTGAGGCCCCGCTCATACGATGAGACTGAGCCATTGTGCGAAGAATTGGAACGGACTGGCTGGCTCGGAGAGACGACGTGTTGCTGACGGAACTAACGCGCGAACGCCGGGGGAGAGCAAAGTGCTCCTCCTCTTCTGGTACATCCGCCAGCAACGATTCATAGGATGTGCCACCAGGGGTGGCCAGAGGCCAGGCGGCGTCGTCAGGAGTCGTCAGCGCGTGTGAGAATCGGCTTTCGTCCACGACTGGGAATCCGAGCTCCGGCACGTACCCATGAGACGTCGCCGGAGGCTGCTCCGGACCCTCGCCGGGACTGAACGGCTGAGGCCGGCGGAACCCGCCACTAGTCTGCGGCCGATCCAACTCCGCCGTCGGGCTGCCATTTCGGTGAGTAGACTGGCGGCTTGATACCCGTGGCGGTGGCACTGGGCCAAGAGTAGGAGAGGCAATTTGCTCAATGGGAGATCTCGGGGGCCGAACTGGTCGGGGCGAGGTGGTTCGAAGCTGTTCCTGTGACCGGGCATGCTTCATAAGCCGGCGAGTCCCGGACATAGGCGCAGTCTGGCGGGGTACAATTGAAGGACGATTCATAGACGCATCCTGACCTCCAACGTTCTCGGCGGAGAAATTGGGGAAGTGAACATCATGTTCGTCTGATTCCTGGATAACACCAGGGGCGCTTGCTGGGCCTGAGACACGCAAGGTTGAGAGCTCTGCCATTAATTCCATGCGGTTGCCGCGCTGGAGGTTGGCAATCTGGTCGCGAGGCGTGTGGGTCACGTGTTGGAAGTTGAACGGTCCTGAAATCTGAAGTTTTTTCTGTAGAGTCGTTTCATCGCGAGAAGTTTTTCGGCGTGCAAATATAGTTGGCATGAAGGAGTCCTTGAGGTTGGCCAAAGAGTTGTCGCTGGGGGCTTCAGTCGAGTACAGTGAGCTTCCGGACGAGCTGTGGGTGCTGCTCTCGCGCTTGGATCTTCCAGACTTGCTCGATTTAGCACGGCGGTGGAAGATGTTCTTTCCTAGGACTTGCACACTATCAGGGCGATCTTGCGAGGGGCTTCGGCTTGCAGCGGACCGGTTTGAGGAGCGACGAGAAAGGGGCATGCTCTCTATTGCCTGCTCCCAGCCGGCCCGTTCGGAGACCAGGAGCGAAGATGCACTTGACGATGCCGCACGGTGGCCATAGCCCCGATTGAGGTGAGAGGCTCGCTTCATCTGGTTGTTCAACTGGCGAATTCTCTCTGGGGATGGAGGTCCTTCGATGGCAGGCTCCATCAGTTCGGCAAGGCTGGCAGGTGCCTGCAGTGGGAGTTCGATGTCTCCAGTGCTACCATTGTTGTTGTTGTTATTGTTGTTGCTGACGGTGTTTACGTCGTTGGGAACGATTCCGGACACGGTAGACAAGGCCGACTTCGAGAGAACATTAGGATGGGCGTCACGTTCGGAACGTGCAGAGTGATACTCTGAGTAGTGAGGCATGTTAGAAGCCCACATGGTGGCGGCTCGGGGCCTCTAGGGCGCAGAGGGCGACGGCGGGGCGTGCCCTCTTAAGAAATAGTCAATGATCCAGCTCCAGAATTGGCGATGTATGTTCTTTTTGTTGTGGGATAGCCAGTGAGGAGAAACAACAGGATCTGAGGCTCCGTGGATGCGACAGGCGGGAGACGAGAGGTGTAAGAGCAGACGGACAAGATCGATCCTATTGCAGAAGAAGGTGGGGGAGGGACCAGGACTCAGTCAAGGTGATGGAGCTATGTATAATATAAGAACGCCTGGGAGCAAAGAGATTGATGCAATCTTGGGGCAAGGCGACTGGTACCCTCCCAAGATTAGACAAGTCCGGAGCTGGGGGCTAGGAAAGACTAGGGTGTTGGTCCAGGGGGACCCCTTCGACGGAACTCCGTGGTTGGGTTGGCCTGGCTCGACGGACACAACCCCGGTAATCTGGGGGGGAGGTCACGGCAGGGGCCCGCGGAGGAGCAATGGATCGATCAGACGGGCGACGGGACGCTGTACGGCTACCGCAGTCTCATGCCATGTAGGACTCGTACTAAGGCGACGTGCGGCTGGTTGTGGTGCGACCGCACCCCTCAACCCCAAATAGCAACGGGGTATGTTTTGGAAGGCCTTCGACTACCGCGTCTCAACAAGCCCGAGGTAAGTAGGGGTTGTGGGCACTATGGACGGTCTGTATTCGTCAACGCCAACACGCACACACCACCCGTGGAGAAGCGAAAGGCAGGGTCGAAAAAGAAAAGAAAGAAAAAGAAAGGGTTTTTTCTTCAAGTCCACAGAAGCAACAACAAGGAGTGGGTGCGATGGTTCGGCGGCGCAATGTGTGTCGATCGACCGCTAAGACTGGCGTGCTCTCAACCACGGGATGAGGGAGAAAGAAAGAGTCGGAAGCCCCAGAGCTCTGGCAGCGAGAAACATATTAGGAGGCTTCCATATAGGCCCAGGATCGGGCGGGTAGAGCTGTCTGCAGGACCGCAGGTACGAGGAGCTGCTCCGTATGGAGTACACAAATCGCGATGCCATCAGAGTCCAAGCTCTTCTGTGTGCCGCAGGCTAAGACAGGCGAGGCAGGACATGGCCAGTATCCGCCAAAACAACAGGCATCCGGAGGATCAGCAAGTTGGGTTTCGTTTCGAAGCTCGCTCATCGAGTTTAGCTGGGCCCGGTACCAAGCACGGAGTAGCCTCCAGGAGAAGAGCATCGGAGAAGAGCGTCGGGGAAGAGCATCCAGTGGTATCGGCCGCGTCGTGCTCAGGGCCTCGGGGCCCTGCCGTCTTGCACCGAGGCACCACTCCTAGTCCCGTTCGCTCCTAGTCGGTCAGGGCTCCCTGAGCAATGCAGGAACGAAGTCGCAGCAGCTCCACTGGGGGTCAAGTCAATGAGGTACGGGTCCACGGGAGTGGAGTACGTACCGTCCAAGACTAACTGACGTACTACTAAGTAAGCAAAGCTCGTGGGTACATGCGCGTCGTGTGCCCACAGACATGGTCTTGGTGATCCGTACAGTGCCCCCCTCCTCTGCATCTACATAGTAAACAGAGAGCACAAGGCATAAGTTAGTTAAGCACAGGACAGCAGCTCCACCAAGCCCGGCTCAAGGAGGGGATGGAAACATCACCCTGTGAAGCTGGCTTCAGCAATGCCAGTGAACGTCGCAGGCCGACGGGTACAGGCCGATGGGTATTGGCACTGAGGAATGCCGATGGAGCAATGTTGACGCGGCCGCGGCTGCGGCTGCGGCTGCGGCTGTGGAAGAGACATCCACCGACAGAAGAGAGACATCTGGAAGCAGAAGCAGAAGCAGAAGCACCAAACCACCGGTGCTCGAGGACGGTCGGTGAATGGCACAAGGGTGTTCCTGGCTTGTCACCCCCACCACCGCATTCCCGCCCACAGTCTCGGAGCCCTTTCCCACAAGCCGCTCTGTTGGTCGTGCAATTCGTGTTCTTACGCTTGTGGATATTCGGTAATACCATGCCGTACTGCGCCGTTTCCGATGATAATAACAGGTTCCACGCCGTCTCCAGGTCTGTGTAGGTGTGCTGTCAGTACCAAGTGGTGAAGTCGGTGGTCCTAGAAGCCACCTTAGGCTCTAGTGCCTGCGTTCCGAAAGATCTACCGAGGTGGACTAGCTGACGTAGCTTTCCGCATAGCGCGCTAGAGCGCTGTTGACTACGGGCGAGCGCTGGGCGAAGGGCTTAGGGAATCGCGAAGAGAGATGATGCGTTTTTAGCCTTAAGCTGGGCGAGTTGAGACAAACTATAACTGGGCGAGCAAATCCATAGGGCCACGTCCTAGATTGCCTCATGATGAATAATGTTTATGCATGGCAGGCACGTCACCCAAGCAATGACGCCTCAACTGTTGGCTGAACGGTTGCGTCGATTTGGAGAAAGTGGTTTTTGGAGGTCGAGATAATGAGGTCCAGCTGCAGGAGGCTATAAATCGCAACCCACTGAGGCCAGACAACCAGATTGTCGTCAACAAGTGGTCGCTTCTGGACAGATCTTATGCGTCTTGGAGCAGGCAGGTGACGCACGAGCTGCGTCGAGACCAACAGCCAAGCCACGATGCCAGAGAGGATGGTCGTCAAGCCCCGATAAGGGCAAGGCGGCTGGCATTCGACGTGGACAAGGATAAAGTTGTGGTTCCTGCCCTGTGAATCCAACCTTCATCAAGACCCGACTCAATGTGGTAGGTCAGTAATAACAGGTGGAACAAAAACCCCAGCATCCAGTCCTCACCATGAGGGAATGAGGACTGGGAGGCGGGATGTCTCAGTCTAAAGAGGAGACCAGCAGGGGACCCAGCAACCAGGAGCAGCCATCCGTACCTCTCCAACCCCACGAGGGAAACAAGCCAGAGAACAGGAGAAACACTGGCTCTTGGGGCTACAGTAGTAGTCACAGGGCTGGCAAGCTGGGCAGCTTCTTCTGCGGCGGCCCAGCGCACAGACGGCGCGGTTCCCGGCTTGGGGTCTCCGTTCCACATCCAGGGTGATGATGAACAGAGTGGCAGCACAAGGGACACATGATTCCCAAACGTCGACTGGCCATGGTATGTCCAGCTCGACGACCCGCAGTGCTGGGACTGATAAACGGTACGCAGTACTGTACACGAGACGCGACTCATTGCGCCTATAGCCCAATCCCAAGCGCAAGAGCTCGGTCGAAAAATAAAATAAAAACTTTTAACAACGCGGAGGAAGGCCGAAGAAGCATTGCAACAGACGCGATGCCTGGAATCCCGGATGGGATTCCCCGTGTTTCTGTTGCCGGAAAACCTTGTTGACTTTCCACTTACTTCAGCTTGCTGCACCAGTGTGTGTGTGCTCCGTACGAAGTACAAGCAGCGAAGGGTCTGCAAGCAAGACAGGGGCCAGGGCAAGGGCCGCGTTCGGCGGTCAGGGGAGAAGCACCGATACTCCGAGCAGCGAAGGGGACAATGCGGGTGAGACTGTGAGACTCTAACTGGGAGGGGGAATCGGGGACTGCAGCATTCACAGGCCCGTCCCCAATTGCAGCCAGGGCCAGCAAGTGACCCAGATCCTGGGGGCTTGAGGCCAGCAACTTGAGGCCAGCGGCCCAAGGACACAGGAGACAAATCGGGGACAAGTCTAGGAAAAGGTGGATAGCATCGTGCCCTGTCAAGCTCCACCACACCCTCCCTGGCTGGAGCTGCTGTGGATGTGGCCCTCGGAGGGTGGCGCGCGGCGGTGGGATGCATCATGCTGCGAAGTGAGCGAGTCGACGTACATAGTACTATGTAGGGCCTTGAGTGGCCGCGTGCCGAAGGGGGCGCCAGAAGCCGTGGAAGCTTCGATTACGACGCTGCTGGCCGTGCTGGTGGTGTTATGCCGTTTGCTGCGTTTGCTGCGTTTGCTGCGTTTGCTGCGTTTGCTGCGTTGTGTTGGTGAACTTGGGGTGGTAGGGTTGACCGTTGGAGAAGTAATTGAGGTTAATCAAATCAATTAGAGTTGAGACTCAGACATGCGTCGAAGCTTCAGAATACCGGTGCTGAGGATATGCCGATATGCCCGCTCTTTCCACTTTCTTTTTCCTGCCGGGTGGGATGTCATCGTGGCCCATCCTATTCTGCTTCTTCTTCTTCTTCTTCGGCTTCGGCTCGTGCTTGCCTCTGTACTCGTACATATGTGCCTAGCTACTTAACTACTTACCCAAGGCAAGGCAAGGCAAGGCAAGTACGAATAGGTAGGGTACTAGATAGATACCCGTGGCCAAGACTTGCAAAAGGAAGGCGCCGTGACGTGTGTCGTCGTCGTCCTTGCGTGGCTTTTCTTGATTCCGGAAAAGCCTGCCCCTCCCCTCACCCCCCATGCCGCCTCCAGTTCCTGCCCTACGCAGCAACCTGCATAACCGGTACCTTTTTTCTTCTCCTTGGTGTGGATGGACAGAGCCACAAAAAAAAAATAGACAAAGTACCGTCAGCAAGACCCAGGACCCAGGACCACCTCGGCCATCAATCATCAGCAACACGGCAGGAAAAAGAGGAGAAAATGAGGAGGGGAAGTGGTGAAGGGAGGGGGCGAGAATGTCCAATGCCGAGAGGGACGACAGTCAGGTAGACAGTAGGTAGCAAGTGTCTGTGGGTGCCCCGTACGCCCGTCCGCCATGTGCTCTTACATCTATGAGGAGTCTGAGAGCCCGAGAGTCTGTGATATGCTCCCTGTTTGCACTTCGTACTGTGACACTGCATTTTTTCTTCTTCCCCAATTATTCGTATGCACACCTCCCATCTTTGACCGACCGTGCCGCCCTGTCAGCTGCAGAGAATTTGTATGGAGCCAGACTGCAGCTTGCCTTGGCCTGACGTTGAGGATGCAGCCGCAAGCTCCAGGTTGAGCTCCCGTGATGTAAGAACCAATTGTTGCGAGCGCTTACCGATGGCTTGTCATGCAACACAACGCCTCTCCAACCAAGATCTGGGATTGAGGATTGAGAGAACAGCTTGAGTCGATGACAGGTGCTCAATGGGCCTTGCTTTACTCGTACCACGTCAAAGAACCATGAATAGAGATGCATTGACTTTTCAATCCACCTGCGCCTCAGATAACTAACTGCTTATAGCAATGGTAACAAGGCAGGTACGTGCGTAGAGTATACGAGATCTGGATGGATTGGATGGATCGGAAAGAGTGCCCGTGTGCCTGCCTGCTTTTCTAAGTTCCTGTCTGCTACATATTTCAGTTATCATTTTAGGGCATCGTTCACGGGATCTGACAACTCCGGAAGGGACCGTCGTCCACATCGATATCCGCACCTCTAGTCCTCATCCTCGTTCGTCATCCTTTTTTACTCGTGGATTCCAAGCTACTCGGCATCCAATCCTCTTCCTCTAAGTTACCGGCAAAAGACGAAAAACAATGTCATTGAGCCGAGAAACCCCAGAGAAGGAAAGAAAAAAAGCCTTTACAATGCACAACCAATCACTTACATGCCGGACGTACATCATCCACCAAATCATCTGCCTCTCATACTCGCAAGCAACTCCATCCTCCGGGCTGCAGTCCCGCTTCAATCGCGCCAATCGCCAATTGTCCCCTCGAATGCAAGTACGGACGTACTCACATACAAAGGCGGTTCGGCTCCAAGCCGAGCCTCCCGCTTGCCCACATTCCACCCTGGACTTCCCATCCTAGACAGGCCTGGATATGCTGCGCGCTGGGCGCGGCCACTGCGGCAGATGCAACAGCATCCTTCCATCCCTGCTTCCATCTCTCCCTCCATCTCTCCCTCCATCTCTCCCTCCATCCCTCTCTCCCTCCATCCTCTTCGCTTCCCCCACAGGGCCGCCCTCTCCCAGGCCAACGGGTTCCTGGGCCACTCCAACGGTCACCACAGGCGCAGGCACACGCGTAAGCACAAGCGGCGCAGGCACAAACGGCGCAGACGCAGACCCGGGTGCAGGCAAACCACAGAGCAAATCGCCCCAAAACCAACCTACCTACGGTCCATTTGCTACTCCGTACCGCATATCCGACTCCTCCCCCCTCGTCTCGGAAATACTGCAAGTCCATGTACGGCGCCGTGATTTATGCAGCCCCCGGGCCAGAGGCACAAGTCGGTGTGACAGTTTTGGGTCGCGATGCGCATGAAACTCCCGCTTAGCAAACGATTCCCCTCCTCGGGAACGTGCTGAGGGCATGACTGGATACTAAGTACCCCCTCCGGTCTGTGCCATCTGGACAGAAGGCCACCAGACCAGACGACATCCGCTAGAAGTGGAGGGGCATGGAGGGAGAGCTTGACAAAGAGGCCCGGCCAGTGACAACAGAGTTCGGCGGACCCCGTCTCCCCTCCGTCTACTGCTCCGTCCCCTCCTCCGCCTTACGTTCTCCAGCCGGAGGACGTCTCGAATGCGACCCAACTCCCTTGTCGAGCCGTCCAGCCCATGTTGATCTCCATGCTCGACAATGCGAAATCCTTGCACCCCGGCCCTGTGCCGTCGACCACCCAGCCATCCAAGTTTCGGCCATCTTCAATGCTCGCTGTCCCAAAAAGTTGACATTCCCTGCTGCTGCGCCTGCTCCGCCCTTCGGAGGGTTAGCGCCGGGGAACTAGAGAGCCTTCCGTTGCTGGCATATTGCTGGCCCTCAACCATCCGTCTGGTGTCGTGCTTCCCGAGTAGTTGGGCTTCCCTGGACGCACTCCCATGCACTTGAGACCAGCGGGGTTTTGGCCTCTGCTATTGTGACCCTGGCATGAACCCATCCCAAACCATATGCGCAGACCCGAGTGAATGTCGTCGTCGCTGAGCACGACTGCTGTCAGAAACATGCCATTTTTATTTATTTTATACCGTGGAGTTGCTTCCCGCCAGCCCGGGTCCTGCAAGAGCAAAAGAGGACTGGTTCCCATTAGCGTCGCTACCTTGCTGCCGGGACAGGACTACGAAGCAAGAATGGAGTAGGTCACAATTCCTCGCTTGAATGACCTGGCTTTCTGCCGTGCCCGGTTGTCTCGCTACGAGGCTGTCGAAAAGTTTATCGCCGGTTGCTAACGCGTCCTTGGAAACGCACGATGATACCTCGACTGGAGCCAAAGTTTAGGCGCAGGCTACTGTGAATGAAGTTGTTATTTCGACGATCCCTCTGAGCGCCAACTGGTTAGCTCCGGAAGAAACGTCAGGACGAACGCCCATAGATTTCACAAGTTCAAACACGTCAAAAACATGGCGTCGCTGGCGAAAGAGGAAACGTCCCATTTCCCATCAAGATGGTGTCGCAGGGGCTGCCGTTGTGCTTGCGCTGCCCCGATTTGGCTGTGATCTACTTCTTGACCCCTGGTCCCAAAGACCAAGGCTGGCGGAGGAGGTTTGAAGGATGCAAGCAACGGAAGAGGCAAGTGAGCAACAATCAGGTAAGCCTTGCGATTGCCGGTTGCAAATCGTAGGCAAATCAACACCCGACGCAGAGATTGATAGATGCCCAATTGAGTCTGTTGCAGCCCGGCGACCTCCCCCTTCGACCTCATCGCAATTGATGCCCATCGTCGGCCACGTTCGTGGCAGACGAGTTCATGTGAGGGCAGGCCGCTCCCATTCTCGAGGGAGCATGTGGGATAGCCATATTCTGATGCTTCTCATTGTTCTTTAGGAAATGTCAATTATGAGCCGTGGCGATAGCCACTGTGCGAGGAGACGACAAGGTTTAGCTAAGCTTTGTGATGGCTGTTTGATTGAGCATGATTGAGCATGATCGACATGACCCGATCCACAGCTTCATTTCAGAATAGATTCTCTTCCTCTCTCTCTTGCCCACACACACAACTTTCCACGGTAATCTCCAGTAGTCCAAGTTTAATGCTAGGATGAAGTAGCGGCGCCTTTTCCAAATCCGTAGTAACCAATGAGTGGTTGTAAGTAATACTACAGGCCTCGTATCGTAGTCTGTCCCTACATACCCCTTTCTGTCCCTCAAATGCACTTCGTCCGTCCATACGTATATAGTCTCCGTACGTACTAGTGTACCTCTGCGTGGAAGCCCAACTCGATTACCATCCTTTGCAAGTACCAAAGCGATGCCGAAACCGGAAACCTCAGATGGTGTCACCCAGAAAGCAAATTAACAAGCCCGTTCGTCCCTTTGCTTCGTCCGCCCTCCCCCTTTCTACCGGATCTACCCAAACGCCGACGCTTGAAGCCCTGATTTGTGAAATGCCTCCGGCGCCGGCCAGAAAAAAAAAACCCACTAAAATAGATGTAGATGTATATATAGACGCGCGGGATACCAGAACCAAAATCGAAAGTCTCGGTGAAGCGTAAATAGTATCAATAAAAGAAGGGGGGTGATTACAGCTACTGGTTGGCGTAATGTCTCGAAGAACCAGTGTCGTCGTCGAAACGGGGATCCGCGCCAGCGCCAGCGCCATCCTCGACGTCGCTGGAAAAGTAGTCGTCCTTGCGCCGCACGCCAAAGAAGTCGCCCAGGGTATCGCTGACGCTGCGAGAGCGACGGCGCACCTGGTCGTAGGCGGGGTCGTCGGCCTCGCCAAAGGCGCCGCTGTCTAGCACGTCCTCGGCCGTGTTGGCCACAGCTTGTCCCGGGCCGCCCGTGGAAGCGGAGGCGTCGGTGTCGTTGCCGAAGAAGAGCCCGGCGCGGATGTGCGAGCGGATGCGGCGCATCGACGTCGTGCGCAGTCGGGGGTCGTCTGTGGAGGATCGTAGGAAGGCGTCTTTGACGACGGCGGTGACGGTGGAGGAGAGTGGCGATGGAGAGATGAAGGTGTGCGAGCGGTGGTGGGTGCCGCCCGACTTGGTTGGGCTGATGCCCGGACGAGGAGGAGGAGGCAAGGAGCCGTCCGGCGCTATCATCGCGTCCCGTATCAGAGGCGTCGTTTGGTTCGAGGGCGCCGCTGCTGGTCCTCCACCAGCGTCAAGTCCGGACGTTGTCAGGACAGAATCCGTTGAATATGTCCTGACACCTCGACCAGGCGGAGTCGACGGGACCCCCACGTCTGACCATGGGTGGTTGTGGATCGAAGTGTCCTGGCTAGGGGAGCCATGTGAACCATTCGATCCTAGGAGTTTCACGGATGGGAGGCCCCCATCGTGCTGTGGCGTGACGGCCCTGAGCGTCTCCGCATAGCTGGCTTGTGACAGCCGGCTGGACCGGCGAGACTGCGACGTAGGAGGCTGAAAGTCCTGACCATTCTGGCTATCCTGACGAGCCAATCCAATCGTTTCTTCGACGCCTTCGGCATCCGACAAGACCTCTTCGTCATCGTATTGGCTTTGCTCTCGGCCGCTCGTGATCAGGAAGACGCCAAAGAAGGTCAACAAGCAACCTCCGACGAACTTGGCGGCCTGTTCAGCCGTTGTCCGCTCAAAATCGCGATACAGAACAGCGCTGCCGATGATGACGCATAGCGTGAACATGACGAACTGGATAGGGATGACCTGCGTCGAGTCGAAGCGTTGCAGCGCCTTGTTGACATAGCGAATCTGCATGATTGCCGTCAGGAGGAGGATGAGGATGAGGATATAAGTGACGGGCGTGGTAAAGGCCCTCCAGAGAGTCGAGGACAGCATTGACGACACGCCCTTGGTGGCTAGGGCAGTATATCCACCTGTTGATCATGGTTAGTATCAAACCCTGAAGCTTACTTTTGACGATGTCAAGTGCGGGCAACATACCGAACAGGCCTACGAGCCCCAGGTCGATCAGGATCGTATCCTTCCCGTACCTGGGGCTAGCCCACATGAGTATACTAATGAGGAGAATGGTGACGCCTAGATATATCTCAAAGGCTAATGTGGTGATGGCATCCAAGACGTCATGGGGATTCAGCTTCGTTTCCTCCTGCTTGGCGCTCAGCACCACGGTGACGGCGCCGCCAACGGCAATGACGACACCCCAGAAATCTCGCTGTCGAAATCTCTCGTGGAACATAGCAGGGGCGATGATGCAATTCGATATCAGGGCGACGACACCGAGGGGCGATACAATCGAGGCTGGTGCGAAGCCGTAGGCCAAGAAATTGCCCATCTCGCCGAGAGTAATAAGGACTTGGCCGAGCCACCAGTAGGGCGACTTGAGATAGGTCAAGGCAGCTTCCTCTTGATCATCTTCGCTGTTGGTATCGTTGGATCCGCCGGAGTGGAAGGAACTTCTCAGAGGGTCGGACTCGCAACTGTCGTCGACATGGCCGTGGTCAGGCTGAACCGCGGGCCCCCTAGCACCGTTTTGATAACCATTGCTGGTGTGGTGATCACCAAGGGTACCGTATGAACCGACTTGAGCCCCGCTTTGCGCACGCTTGATTGCATCTCTCGCTCTCCGTCGCATCCGATGCCGTTCCTTGTGGAGTTGGATGTGGGCATATCGCTGGACGTTCAAGGCCAGAGCAATAAGGATATTTCCAACGATAGCCGTGGTGATGCCAATCAATGAGGACCACTCTTGCAGGTTGTCGCTCGGGTCGCCGTCAGAGTCGCCGCCGCCGGGCGCGTCGCTGGCAAGGAAAGGCCATGTGTCGGAGGCGAGCGATAGCCTTGGCGGCTCGACAATGGCACGCATCATCGTCGGGCGCCGGCTCGGTGGAGAAAAGCTCGAGGATCGGAGGTTTCGGAGATGGACCAGCGGGAAGATCGACTTCGGAGGGGAAGGGCCGTCAAATGGCGACGGAGTCGGAGTAGGCGCCGGAGCGAGACTGACGATCGGGTGGTGGTGGCAACCGTAACAGTATCATGGGAGCAGCAGGCGACCTCTGGAACAACATGGCCAGCGGCCCAGAACAAAGCAGCAGCAGCAGCAGCAGTAGTAGTAGCAGTTGGAGGCGGGATAAGTGAAGCCGACACTAACGAGACATAGCAACAGAAAGGAGCTGGTCCAGCGAAGAAGGAGAGAAAGATATGACGGTGATGTCTCACGTTCCGACGTTGAAAGACGTGCTGAGGGACGAACAGAAAATGGAGTAAATGGAGTGGAGTGCTTGGTGCCCCAGGCAAGATGACCTCAGCTCGCAGCGTCGGGAACCACTGACGGATGGATGACTACACCTGGGCTTCTCCGGGGGCTTCGGGGCTTCGGGGGCTTCGCTGTTGGCGGGTTTGGCGGGTTTGGCGGGCCCCAAGTACGTTCCGACCCATGTTGTCATTTCGCATGCTTATCGCTTTCGTTGGCCCGTGCATGCGAGGAAGCCAATGACTCTTCGAGAAACCCGATGAGCAAGCCACTCAAAGCCACCTTTTTCTTTTCGGGACCGCCACAAGTCCCTCCTCGGCTTGCCCCGTTTTGGCCCCACCAGCCTTGGCCGCTTCCATCCTCTTCTTCATCTTTCGGGATGTCACATGAGTCGAGTTCAAGGTCCGTATGACAACGACGTACGAAGCACGCGATTTGTTCCATACAGTCTCCCTCAAGGTCCTCGAGTTTATTTCCTCTTCCAAGTATGACCCGAGACGACAGCTCTCAAGGCAATCAACCTTCTCGGCTCGGCTTCAACTCTTCATTCTCCACTCCCGGCTCCATCTCAGCCTCAACCAAAGCATCATCAAACCAGTCTGACTCGAATCCTTCTATCACCACCACTAGTCTTTCAGCAGACACCGACACGGTCGGTCCATTCCACATGGAAATCTCTTGGCCCAACCTCTCCATGGCCTCCATGACGCTCTCGCCATACTCTCCCCTCACTCTCCGCTCTCTACCCCAGCCCATCCCCAGTGATGTCCCTTCGAACCTTGACGCCTCCATCTTCACCTTTGAGGATGCCTTTGAGGATCTTCTTGCCGTCTCCCAGGGCCAGCCCTTGCCAGACATCACCACCCGCCATGATCAACGTAAGCTCCTGCGCTCCATGTTCCCCGACGGAGAGCCCGCCTACTTCTGGCTGCGCAGGCTGAAGTCCCAGGGCCTCCTCGACATGTCCAGTCCCAGCCAGCTCTTGGCTCAGGCCGTAGACACCAACTGGGACTACTTTCATCGTGAACTGGACCGCAGGGCTGCAAACGTCTGGAGAGCTGTGGCTGGTGAGGATTCCAGAGATTTCCGTGATATCTTCGACAATGACGACAACTTCCCCGGTTCATTCCAACGTCGCCACAGGGAACCCGACCACTTTGATGACTTCTTCTCTTCCATCCAGTCATCCTTCTCCAACTCCCAATCCTCCTGGGACTCTTTCGTGAAGTCCATAACAGATGGCCCGTCTACCTCACTCGACAACCCCCAGCAGGACAGGGCCCTGAATCAGAACCAGGAGGTAATCAAGGACGAGTATGTGGATCGCTTCGGGTACCTGCACAGTAAGGTCACTGTCAAAACCCTCGACGAGGACGGCAACCAAACTGGGACCCGAACGCATTACTCATTCCGCCCTGCTAACAAGCTATCTGGCGACTCCGTGGACGACTCCAAGGACGACTCCAAGGACGACTCCAAAGATGAAGACAAGTCTGGTATCCGCGCTGGAGGCCGTGTAGAAACGAAGACGGGTTGGCTCTGGAAATGAAGACAGAAACAGTTGGTGCTACTCTTGGTCATTACTTCAGGCTCGCGACTCCATGATGAATGATCTTTAAGACTTGTATTACTTAGGAATCTCTAGTGTAGGATACTTGGAACCAAAATTGGAATCCGAACAAGTCTAAAACTGCGAGAACGCATCAGGAATGCACTACGTTAAGAGGCTTGCATGAACTGAGCTACCAGGCCTTCAATCGTGCATGATGCAGAACATAATTACAAACACCAATAAAATATCTTCAGGTATCAAGGGCAGCAACTTAGTAACTAATTCTTGCCGCGCGACTGAGCCTTCTTCTTGCGCACAAGCCTCTTCCTCGCAATCAACCTCTGCTGCATGTCCTCCTTGGGGTCACTGGGTTTCCCGCTTTCCTCCGCCTCCACGGGCTTAACAGCCTTGTCCTTCTTGTCACTCTTGCTAGCCTTGTTCTTGCTAGCTTCGCGATCACGATCGCGACCCTTGCCCTTGTCCTTCGAAGGCCCGCTGCTCTCCCGACGGCCATCTCGAGATCGAGCCTCAGGCTTTGCCGTCGAGCCTTGCTCCTTCTTCTTGTCTTGCCCCTGGCGAGACTTTTCTTCATTGGCAGTACGTCGTTGGATGACTTGAGCGTTCTCAATGGCAAACTCCACCACGAGTCTCTGCTTCTTTCCGTTCTCGTTCTCCACCTGTTGTCCGTTCAGGTACCGAAGACCCATCAAAGCCCAATGATGCGATGTGTACTCGATGAAGCCATACCCACGGCTCTTACCACCAGCCGTCTCCTCCACCTTAGTTCCCTTTGCGCTCTCGAAGACGACCTTGGCCTGGCGGATGATACCTTTGCCCTTGAGCTTCCTCTCGCGATCCTTCTCCTTGCCGTCCTGGCCGTCTCGGGCGTTCTCCTCCTTCGAGAGTGGTTGTCGTCGGCCCTGTCTAACATCCGTAGCGAAGCCAACCACAGCCTTTCGGCCGAGCTCTTTCAGCTCTTTGGCGCCGATGTTGCGAGGCAAGTTGCGGAGGGCGAGACGGGTCAAGCTCAGGTGCAGGCTAGGGTTCTTCTGTACAAGCTTCTTGCGCTGAGCAGCACTGGCATCTCTCATGTGATGCTCCGCGGGCGTCAGGATATCGAAAAGGGGCGAGTTTCGGTCGATGGCGCCTTCGGCTAGGAGGAAAAGTCTGCGCTTGTCCTTCTCTCTTCGTTTGGCGAGCGAGTTATCCGCAAGGTTTGTTGCCTCAACCTTGTTCACAGCCTGCGCGACCTGAAGCAGTCGGCCGTCCAGAGTGTACTTGCCGTCAGGATCGGCGCTCTCGTCCTGGAGAATCGAGTTCTTGCCTATGTTGACTGGCTCCTTAGGTCGAGGCGCTCCCTTGATGCAAGTTTTGGCATCATCTGCGTTGAAAAAACACACAAAGCCAGTGCCCGCGGGTTTCTGCGTTGCCCTGTCCATGACAACACGGGCGTATCTCACCTTTCCAAAGTGTTCAAAGTGGCCCTTGAGTTGTTCGTCGGTTACCGTAAAAGGCAGGTTCCGAATGAAGGCAGTGGATGAATTATCCGTCGTCAATCTCTTGGGTGGCTTGTTCTTTGCCTCCTCCTGTTGCTTGTCGTCCTCGTCATCTTTCTCATCGTCCTCCTCCTCCATATTTTGCATGTAGTTCTTCATGAAGTTTTCCAGATCAGCATCTAG
This sequence comes from Neonectria hederae, assembly GCA_003385265.1. Taxonomy (NCBI): domain Eukaryota; kingdom Fungi; phylum Ascomycota; class Sordariomycetes; order Hypocreales; family Nectriaceae; genus Neonectria; species Neonectria hederae. The sequence continues at coordinate 23,145 of QGQB01000302.1, forward strand.
CTCCGAATCTCGAGTCGGCTTCACGCCGTGGTCCTCTTCAGGTTCACTTTCCTCGGCTTCGTCCCCTGAGGCTTCATCCCCTGAGGGCTCCTCCTCGCTCGTAGCAGACTCTTCGTCATCCTCCGCATCGTCGTTCTCCTTGTCCTTAGCCTTCTTTGCTTTCAACTTCTCTTCCGCCTCTGGGTTCTGCTTCGCCCAGGTCTCCTTGTCGACAGCCCAGTCAACAGCAAGAGTTCTACCGTCGATCTCCTTGCCATTGATGGATTCCAAGGCGTGCTCCGCATTTTTCTTTCCTCGGATAGTAACGAAGCCGAAACCCTTGAGCTTGCCCTTTGACTGCGGGAGATCGGCGAATTTGACCTTGCCAAAACTCCGGAAGAGATTCGACAGCTGCTCTGAGGTCTTGATGCTCCAAGGCAAGTTGCGCACAATCAGCTTCGGCGCCGGCTGGTACTCGTCCTTCTTGGGGGGCTTGCCAGCGATAACTTCAGCCGGTCCGCTGGACTCGTTTCGATGTCTGGGTTCTGCAACGTCGAGTCTGATTCGTTTCCCCTCCCACTCGTGTTTGTCTAGTTTGTTCTTCGCTTCCTGTGCGTCCTCAGCGTCGGCGAAAGTGACGAAGCCATACCCGCGCGATTCCTTGGTCTTTTGATCGACAACCACGACGGCATGCTTCACAGCGAAGTGCTCCGAAAAGAAATCGGTCAGTGTCTCACTGGTAGCACCAGTAGGCAGAGATCGGACAAAGAGCGATCGTCGTTCTTCTACTCTCGCCCTCTTCTTGGCCTTGACTGCTCCATTGTCTCGATCCTCGAAGTTGGTAGGATCGACGTCATCCGCTGAGCGCTTGCGGTCGTTTTTTGAGGCCCCCATACTTAAAGGTCGTTTCGAAAAAGAGGTTTGGTGACGAGAAGAATTGACTGTAGCACCTTCAAATGTGCTTGCGCCGGGAAGTTGGCGAGCTCATTCTAAGAAAAAAAATATGGCTGCCAACTGATAAGACAATTTTCTGGCGCACTATCTAATCTCACGTGATGGCGGGGATATTGTCTTATCGCAGTGCGCTAATCCTAACATGGAAGACTATTTACCCCAGTTGTGACAACACGAACCGCGTTGTCCAAACAAACCATCACCACTCTGACCATACAGATACCTACACATCCATTTAACTCTCGATAATCTCGTCAGCTTTCTGCGCATAGGGTCGTCTCCCGTCGTCAAAATGCCTGCACGAACGTTGAACCGATCGACAAGAACTTCGGCTGCCCGACAGTCCAACACAACCGTCGCATCACGAGCCTCCGGCGCCTCTCGCGCATCTTCTTCAGTCCCCGACATTGTTGATACCCCTGACAACGCCTTGAGGGCCCAGGTTTGCGGCGTCTTTCGCGATGCTCAGCGAACCACAGCGACGCATAGAAAGCTTGTCGTGAATTTACGAAAGATTCACGAATCGTGCTGCTATGAACCAACCAACTCCAAAAACCCCCAGTCGAATGACTTCGACGAAGATGCCTTCAACAACGAGTTTGTCAGGTGCGTTCTCAAGATAATGCCGATCAAGAAGTCAGAGAGCGTCGGGGAGAAGTCTATTCGATTCATCGGTCTCTTCTTACGACATGCGGGCGAGAAAGACAACGAGCTGCTCGGAGATGTAGAGGATGATGCGAGTGTGATGCCCGAGACACCGAGCACTCGGCTTACCTCGCATCTCCTCGAATCAGTCCTTCCGCTTTTGACCGCCAAGGACAAGTTTGTTCGATTCAGATCGACACAGCTCATCTCCCATATTATCAACTCTCTCGATGCGATAGACGACGACCTCTTCCAGAAGCTCCGGCACGGATTACTTAAGCGCATCCGGGATAAGGAGGCCATGGTTCGCGCTCAAGCCGTTTTGGGTCTCGGCCGTCTCGCCGGTAACCAGGGCGAGGGCTGCACCAACTCGGAGGACAGCGACGACGATGAGGACACAGGCTTGCTTGATAAGCTATTGGAGGTTCTGCAGAACGATCCGAGCGCCGATGTGCGAAGATCTCTCCTCGTCAACCTCCCCATCCTTCCCAATACTTTACCCTTTCTTCTGGAGCGTGCTCGCGATCAGGACTCGGCAACACGACGGGCTGTCTATTCCCGTCTTCTGCCGGCGCTAGGAGACTTCAGACATCTCTCTCTCTCCATGCGAGAGAAACTCTTACGATGGGGTCTCCGAGACCGAGATGAGAACGTTCGCAAAGCTGCCGGCAGACTCTTTCGGGAACGATGGATCGAAGACTGCGCAGGCGTACCACCTCCTGAGGATGGCCAGCAGGCGGAGCCTTCACCTCCTAACTTTGAAGGCCTTTTGGAACTCCTGGAGCGAATTGACGTTGTCAACTCGGGCGTTGAGAATGGTGTTGCTCTTGAAGCCATGAAAGGTTTCTGGGAAGGTCGGCCAGATTATCGCGAGGCGGCCGAGTTTGACGACCACTTCTGGGAGACTCTCTCCGCTGAGTCGGTCTTTATGGCGAGGAGCTTCAATAGTTTCTGCCGCTTTGAGGGCAACGGAAAGTACTTGGCTTTGGTCGAAGAGAAAATCCCTGAAGTCACGAAACTTGCCTTCTTTCTTGAGCGTTATCTCCAGGTCCTGGTTGAGGCTCTCAAAAGGGTTGCCCAGCAGGAGTTGGATGAGGATGAAGATGAGGAGGAGGAACACACCGTGGAACAGGAGTTCATCGTGGAGCAGATGCTGCAGATTGCCCTCACGCTCGATTACTCTGACGAGGTCGGGCGACGCAAGATGTTTACGCTACTTCGACGGATGCTGTCAATCCCGGACCTGCCAGATGAGGTTACGAAACTCACCGTGGAGGCCCTTCGGGGCATTTGTGCGCCAGATTCTGCTGGAGAACGGGAATTCTGTAGCATCGTTCTTGAGTCTGTTGCGGATGTGCACGACACCATCGTCGATGAGCCGGCAGACGATGCCGAAGACAGCTTCCATTCAGCCAGGTCAGAAGTCAGTGGGCCCAGCACACCGACCAAAGGAGGCAGGCGTGGTGTCGACCCCGAGGTGAGCGAGGAAGAGGCTCGTGAAAAGGCGGTCCGGGAGATTGTCGTCAACATGAAGTGTCTTCACATCGTCCAATGTATGCTCACGCATGTTGCTGGGAACCTTCAGGACAACACAGATCTAGTATCTATGCTCAACAACCTGGTGGTCCCAGCAGTACGCAGTCATGAGGCCCCCGTCCGTGAGAGAGGACTGGTATGCCTTGGCTTATGCGCTCTTCTTGACCGATCGCTTGCAGAGGAGAATCTCAGTCTCTTCATGCACTTCTTCAGTAAGGGTCATACGGCTTTGCAAATCACGGCGCTCCATATCCTAACAGATATTCTCAACGTCCACGGAGCACAACTCTTGTCATCGACGCCAGGTCTCCTGAAGGTTTATGTCAAGGCCGTCAAGGGGGGTGCCAAATCGCCCGAGGTCCAAGCAGCTGCCACTATTGCGGCTTCAAAATTGCTGCTTGGTCGGATTGTCAGTGACGAGGAGGCATGTCAAGAGCTTCTCAAGTCGCTTGTCGTTGCCTACTTTGATCCCTCATCTGCAGCGAATCAGACAGTCCGACAGGCGCTCAACTACTTCCTACCTGTGTTCTGTTTCTCCCGGGCCGAGAATCAGGATATCATGCGCTCCATTGCGATCGAGGCTATCCATGCTCTTTTCAATGTGCGTGAGGGCTTAGAGGATGATGATGCGGATGTTGAGGAGGACATGGTCAGCATGACTACCATTGGAGCCTGTCTAGTTGATTGGACGGATCCCAGGAAGTGTTATGGAGCTACTCTCCTGCTGGATAACGAGAAGAAAGCTGTTAATGGCGATGTCCATCTAGCGTTTGCTATGGATATATTGGAAAGACTCCGAGGCAACATTACGAGTAAGTTCAACTCCCATAAACGTAAGACGCAGGATACTAATACCGTTGTAGAAGAAGAGAAGAAGCTAGTCGCTACCCTTCTTAGCAAACTCCACATATCACCCGGGTCAACAGAGGAGAAACTCCGCGAGACGTACGTTGAGGTCAGTGCTGCCGTAGAGGATGGTATTCTCTCCGACGCTACCAGCCGCAACGCCCTCTACAAGATTCACGTCAGCCTCGGCAAGATCGTCAACATGCTCGACGAGCAGCAGCCCAGTCAGCGACGCACGAGCCGCAGCGTGTCTTTGAACCCTGAGCGACAGCAATCAGAGGAAAAGACGATCGTAGAAGAACCACGGATTAAGGAAGAGGAAGAGGACGAGGATACCAGCGAGGGTACCATCGTGGCCAAGGAAGAGAGGGCCTCATCCATTATCGAGGAAGAGAGAACTTCATCCCTTGTGGAGGAGCTCCTGTCAGACGGGGACGTGGACATGACAGATGTCTGAGACCAGATGAGATGAGATGCATGAGTTTAACGAAACGGGCTTTGATGATGAAACTTATGATGGATGAGATAATGGGTGGTCTCGGCAGGGTGGGCGTTCATTTAGCGATCGAATTGGGAAGCGATTAGATTCGTTGCTACAAGTGATATAACCACGATATTGTCTAGTCTCGTCAGTCGCAGGCAAGAAAAGAGCTCTTGCTGCCTCGTCGACACAAGCAAATCTCAAAGACATGTAACATTTGACTCTCAAGCATATGGCCTCTCAACGTGCTGTCAACCAGAATAATAGACCCCCAACCCCAGCGTTGATGAGTAAATGTTGCCCAAGACTCCACGCCATGCTATACAAATACTTCGGCGAGAAGACGGTCCAGATGAAGAGATGCGTCCGCAACACTGTACACGCCGCCATGACAAAGGCGATGCTCGCGGCGACAAAGAAAGTCAGAATGGCGAGGTGTTGCGTGAAGACCAGGCGGTGGCCCTCGCGGTATTTGCGCAGCAGCAGGAGATTGGTGGCGAAGACCCAGAAGATCGAGCCAGCCCAGTTGCTGACGAGGGTGAGGAGGCCGACGGCGACGATGTTGAAGCCGCTAACTCCGTTGTAGGCACTTGAGAGGTCGACGGAGGAGATTGCATTGGAGCCGCCGAAGGCGAAAAACGAGGCGTGCTGGAGGAGGATAGAGGCCGTGGTGATTTCCGGGATGGAGAGGTCGGCGGCCTGCAGGGCGTGAAAGAAGATTTCGGCCAGGAGGAAAAGGGGGATGTTTGTGGCGCGAGATTGGGTCATACCGAGGACGGTGTAGAGAAGTTGGAACAGGTTTGCTGAGGCGCCATATTAGTTGACACAGTAGAAGAAGTGGAATTGTATAGAACAAGGACTTACCGGACTGCGTTTGAGCAGCATGAGGACCTGTCAAAGCGTGATACACTCCAAAGCCCCAAAGAACAGCAAGCAGGGCAAAGACAGTCCTCGCCTTCCACAGCAACGACTGTCCCTGGAACATCAGGTTGAAAGTGTGCGCAAACCCGACGACGAGTTCGGGCGCGTCTTCGCTGGTAAAGTGTAGTTTGAAGCTGAAGGCCGACGTGAGGAGAAGCGAGGTGAGAGACGTGGCAGCAAAGTACGGGAGGCTTTCGAGGCGGGAGAGTATGCGGAAGGAGAGCATAACATAGGCCGCTGTTATGGTGACCCAGAGGAGTTGCGGGTTAGAAACGACGAATGTCTTGACGATGTCGGGCTCGCCTGCGAACTTTTGGCCCGTCTGGTTCCAGCCCCTAGTGATTCTCAGAACTACGAGGGCGAGGAGGAACCAAGTCAGGTTTGGTAACTCGGTCGATCTTGGACACGGTTAGTATTGCGCCTCTGTAGAACATTTATAATGCTAGCAACTAACCTTCGGACATGTCGAACACCGAGGTAAGCTATCCAGATGGTCGACGACCAGTACCAGAAATGCTGCTCTTCTTCGACGTAGCTACTGGCAAACATCATGATACCGTATGTCACCGTAATGAGGACCAACGGAGTCGACATCCCATGTCGATGCGGGCCGAGCTTAACAACAGCGATTCCACTGGCGACAGCAGAGACAAGAGCCACCCCTTGACCCAGAAACAGGCGGGGCATGTCGTAATTGGAGGCCATGCTACTCATCAGATCTTGCGCTCGACGCAGCCACTCTGACATGTCGGTGAGCCAGTCTTGGTTGAGCTCCTCGGCGTTCGCCAAAGAACGCGCCTGCTTGTCAATCTTCTGCCACTGGCAGGCCAGGTCGTTGATCTCGGTTGACTCCAAGGCACAGGGATCAGATGCAGTCTTTGGATCGAAAAGCTCCGCGCCAAAGGCAGCAGTAACGATGTTGAGGATTTGCCGAGCATTGCGAATCAATATCTGGATCTTGTCGCTAGTCTTGGGCCAAAAGGGGAGGAAATCGGGAATGAGGGCGCCAAGATTGTTCTTTGAAACGGGGAAGCCGAGAAGCGCGGCAATTGTAGGCGCAATATCTGATTGCTCGACCATGGAATAGTACTCGAACTCGCCCTTGGGTTGTGCGGGTGCGGGGAGCTTGTTCGAGATGGTCTTTAGCTTTGGGGACACGAAGACCAGAGCGGGTGAAGTCTCGCCGGGCGAAGAGGCGCCGTGGTTTCCAGCGTCATTCATGCCGTGATCACCGCACAGGACAAGCAGTGTTGAGTCAAGATGCTCTTTGGATTCCATTGATTCGAAGAGGATTTGAACGATGCCATCCATCTCCTGTTGTTTGGGGACCATGTTGGGGCTTTCAGGGGTCAGCAACCGTCGAGGTCTGGCTTCCTCCTTTACAACTTACCTTCGAGGTCCGGCCTTATGTCCGATGTGATCGAGGCCGAGATAGTGAAGGACCATCAAGCCCCAGTCGTTGTTTTCGAGCTCCCCAGCAATGTTTCTAGTGACATTATAGTCGACCTCGGTGAAGTCCTTCCCTACAGTCAGCACAAGTTCAGTGATGGGATGATTGAGGGGTAACAAACAGCAACAAAGAAGCTAGTAGTTCCATCCTGACGGTCGAAGGTGTTGGGGAAGAGCTTGAGCCAGGTATCATCGCCGTACATGAGGAGCTTGCCCATGTCCTTGGCCTTGATCTGGGCGAGCCACGTGTCCTGGGCCGCCAGCGTGGACGAGGTATCACCCTCGTCAAAGTTTAAGATCAGGTCAACAAATGAAGGGATAGAGCCGGTGGTCATGGACTTGATCCTCGGCATGGTCACGGTAGGTGATCGGGCATTGGCTGTGAACGGAATGGCACTGCCATCTCGAATGAGGCTGGTTGTCTGTAAGCAGCGACTCCAAAAACACAAACAGCCATGCGTGTATTAGTGACCCACCTTTGCACGTATTGAAAGCCCGAATCTTCCGAATAAACAAAGTCACTGTAAGGGTATGGAGTTAGTAGAGTTGTGCAAGTGAAGTGCGCAATGTGATGTCAGCGCATACCTCCTCAACGCATCGACAACCATGAAAATCAGTCGGTCAAAGGGCGCAGGCGGCGGCGACCCATATTCGAGAGGCTCGAACTCGGCCAAACCAGGAATAAATGGCTTGTATGGGAAGAAGCCGGTCGCGAAGACGAGAATGGAGACGGGGATTAAGACGTTGGCCGCAGCGAGCAACAGGCTGGACATGAGTGAGGACCCATGGTTAGGGGCGACCATCTCCGGAAAATATGGGATTGACACAAGCGAATGACTGCGAAGAGAAAGAACGAGGACGAGTACTTTGAGAGAAGCAACTATGAGGGATCCGCCATCTGGACGCCGCGCCAAGATATTACACAGAAGGATGCGGACGTGTCGTGTCGTGAATGAATGTGCCGCTGTTGTTGGTCAGCCTCGCTAGGTCACAGAGGTTGCGATGGGCGGGGACAGCGGTGATTGGCCTTGGAATAATACGGGGTTCTGCGCCACACGAGGCTGGTCCCCCATTGCATTTCATGCCAGGGGTGAGCGAAAATAGCTGGGATTGTGATGTCGGGTATCACGGATGAAATTCATATTTGCTAAACAATGAGATCTTAACAATGAACAATAACAATCAAGATTTTAAACCGCCACTGCTGATGATGGAGCAGCCTTTGATGAAGCCGCCTTTGATGAAGCCGCCTTCTTCTTCTTTGCCGCGACCCGATCACTATACTTTCGGAAGACAATACCCGCCTTCTTGACGTTTCTCTTGTCAACTCGCTTCTTTCCAATGCGAGTCTTGGGCGGCTGGACAGAGTCCACATCCATGGCTTGAGGAGGAACATTGTTAGCAACATTTGGTGGATGGTGGATCAGTCGCAAAACTTACTGTTCTCGTCCTCTCCGGCATTGACATCCTCGCCGGCCCCAGTTACACCTTCCTGGGCTATTACAGTGAGTTAGTAGGTGTTTTGTAGGTGCCATCGACATTCTTCACTCACTATCCAGGGTCGCTTTCGACTCGGGCTTTGGCTGCTTGGCCAACTCGAGCAGCTTTGCGTGGAGACGCTCTGCGCGCGCAGCCTCGACCGGCCCAAAGACATTTGCGGCCAGGCGCTGGTTGTTCGCCTTTCGGCTGCTTGCACGAGCACTCTTTGCCATGATTTCTGATGTGGCGGTGGTTGTTGGAGAGAAGATGAAAGAGAGGGACTGGTATCACAGACTGGTGGGGACGCCGATAAGATCTAGTGAAAAAAAAAAGCTGTTGGCGGCGATTGAGTTGGTGGTGGAAGGAAGGGCGGCAAGGCTGTGGCGGCGCGTGTGGCTAGTGCAGTTAGTCAATGGACATGTGGGACGTCTGTGACCACGAGCCAGGGGGAATAAAATGTCCCTTGGTGCCATCCATCACCGCCTTCTCCTTTTGGACTCCCGCAAGTCTAGACCTCGTGGGCGAGCATGACATCAAAAGTTGAGACTCGAGACGGATGAACCCCCGAGTCCGCCGGCTGAGAAGGAAGAGGAGAGAGAGCACATCCATGCTGGACCCTTGAAACCCAAGCATTGCCCGTTCTCTTTGTTCGCGTCGCAGGTTCTCGTCTTTATCCAGTCTCTCCTTCTCTCTGTCACTCCACTGTCTCTTTCCTCCGGCCAGCCCTGCACGCACAGTACGCAACCCTGCGAACCGCCTGCCTGATCGTGCTTGCCTTGTCGTGCCTGCCTTGTACTTCGTATGCGGCTGCGCGGCCAGCCTCGACGTCGCACCAGCGCAGTCACTGTCACTGGCGCCTTCCCTCGCGCGCGCCCTCGCGCCTGCCTCTGCGCCTTCCTTTGCGCCTCGACTTCCATCGTCACTACGAACACCTTAGGTCCTTAGGCACCTAGGGCACGGAGCGAGAGGCATATCACGGTGGTGACCAACACAAAACGCCAGTCATGGCATCGACTTCGGGCCTGGGTTCGGCCGCGGCTCCAGGCTCAACTCCAGCAACTTCGGTCTCGCGACAGGAGGCAACCCAGCTCGTGCGGCAGGTGAACCGACTGCTCAACCGCCAGCTCTCGTTGGTCTGCCAGGTCAACGGAGTCAAAAGCACTGGAATCAAAGCCGAGCTGCAAAATCGCATCGCCAATCGTGAGTTTTTGCGCCTCCATTTCGCACACTTCTACATTGCACTTCCAGCCCTATCCTAAACTGCCTCACTTCTGTCTCAACTTTCATCTCCCTGACTCTCTCGACCCCGCCACTGCCTTGCTCCCTCTGCTTTTACTCCCTCCTTCACCCCACCATCCCATCACCAACTTCGCCTTCCATCTGCATTGAATCACACCACTAACCTCCTCGTCCGTCCTACAGTTATCGAAGAAGCCGTCATCACCCAAGACGCGGTGCGATTCCACCAGATCCGCCAGAGCGTGCAAAACGTGGTCGCGAATGTGCCTACTGCTGGCGCGTCACCTGCCCGAGCCAGCCATTCACACACACAATCGCCTCACCCCCCTCTTGCCCATGCACTACAACCATCAATGGCCTTCGCAAACAACTTCTCCCGTGACGGCAATGCCGCTCGCCCTTCCCACCGGACCGTACCCGCGTCCCGACCGAACGTGAGCTTTAAGCAGAGTCCTTTTTATAAGATCGAGGCTGCCCTAAGTGACGTGCATGTTTGCGATGGTAAGTCACCGCTAGAAACAACCTCGATACCTAAATTCCTTTAAACTAACTCCGACTCAGCCATGTCCCAGCACCGCAACTCAGTCACCGTGCCGCTCAAGCTCAACGACCACCCTGTTTTGCAAAAGTGTGTTAACGACAAGTCTTACCGAGTTATGGTATTCTGCGCGGGTGACAACACAGGGATGCAAGACATTGCTTTCCCTCACCAATCCGAGCTGCGCATCAACTCTGGCGACATCAAGGCGAACCTGCGCGGGTTGAAGAACAAACCTGGATCTACTAGACCAGTTGACATCACCAGTGCTCTTCGTCTTAGGCAGAACTATACCAATAATCTCGAGTTCACTTATGCGTTGACAAATAAGGCAGGTGGCCGACATGTCAGGATGCCCCCGTCAATCTTGGCGCATGTCTTTTGTTGCAGCAACTTTGCTAACCCGTGGATCCGTGCAGAAATTCTTCCTCGTCGTCAACCTGTGCAGGGTCACCACTGTCGAGGAGCTAGCCACGCGAATTTCCGATGGCAAGAGGATACCCATCCAATCTGTGCTCCAAGAGTGTAAGGACCAGCCAACCCTGGCAGTAACCTGGCAAACACACTAACGACGCGCAGTTTCAGAGAAGGCTCAGGACCCTGATGTTGTCGCAACTTCTCAGGTGTTATCCCTCAAGTGCCCGCTGTCCTACATGCGACTAGACCTTCCTTGCCGTAGTCTTAGCTGTGCACACATTCAATGCTTTGACGCTACGTCCTATCTCCAACTCCAGGAGCAAGGTCCGCAATGGCTCTGCCCCATTTGCAACAGATCTGCGCCGTTTGAGCAGCTCGCGGTTGATGAGTAAGTTATGAATACCCAGAGATTGTTTCGGACTCGTATTGATCAAGCACCTACTAGGTATGTCAAGGAAATTCTTAGCAAGACGCCGAAAAGTTTAGAAACGGTGACTATCGAGCCTAATGGAAAATGGCACATCAAGACGAATGACGACGAACGAGAAAAACATTTTGGCTCCCAGGGCCAACATTCTCATTTCGACAACAATGACGACGACGAAGACGATGATTTCGAGATCTCTGAGGTCAACATTATTGGCCGTCGCCTTGAAACCCCCAAGAACACTGCGTCCAGTACCGGTACACCCGTTTCTGCCGGTCCCAGGGGAGTGGCATCAACCAGTAACAAGCGACCTGCTCCCGCCGTCATTGATCTTACACTTTCATCGGACGACGAAGAAGACGACATAGTCCAGCGGCCGACAAAACGGCAGCATATCGGAACCAATGGCTTCCACAGCAGCCCAGATAACCTGGATTTCCTACACGAGTCGCCTGGATATCCGTCTTAGGAAGAGTCTGTGGTTAACAGACGACGAGCGAAACAAGGAAGACGACCGAGCACTTTGCAAAGACGGCGTAGCCATGCATAATGGTTCCCGGGTATGGGTTATCTAGTCTTCGGGGGGTGTCCTTCACCCGTTTTTTTTTTCTTTACTACTTCTATGGTTGTTTGGTCTGTTCGCTATTTTGCATCGGTTCGGTACGGCGTTGGAGGAGACGGAAAAAGATTCCCCTGTTGCCTGAAACTTGAGGTGGCTCTTTTTGATTTTCCTATATTTGAGTAGTGTCGCGGAGTATGGGGGAGGACCTCCAGTCTTAACCGGAGAGGAGTTATAGGGACAAGAGTTACGGGTACAAGAGTCAGCGGACTGTCGCAACTGCCCCGCGATGCTTTCTTTCCAGAGCTGCTGCCCCTTATTTTTGCGCTGTGCCCCCCGGCGTTTGCGAGGACGGTTTTCATTGCCGAGATAAGAGCCCACTGAGGTGGCTTATCGGCACGTGCAGCCCACACAACCCCCCGGACCCCTGGGGTGGTTGTTCGTTGCTCCGCTGAGCTCGGTCAGCTACCACTTCGTACATACAGTAATAAGGAGGAGCTAGACCATTTGGCACGAAGACGCCAAGGGTGAAGACCATAGCACAGCTCAAACATCAACGGTCATCCCAGTCTCTGATAATCTCTTCCCATCCCCTCCCCTCCAATGCCAACGTTCTAGATCCAGATCCCTCCCTTTCAAACCGCAGCCATGTCCTTCGAACCCGTCATGCCCCCTTACAACGCCGCCGACCCCTCCGCCAACTTCCTCAGCTCGTCGTGCCTCGACTTCCTCCTCATCGAGCTCGTGCCCCTCGCCTACCGCGTCACCCACGACCGCGATTCCGCCCTGATCGAGCCCACGGCCGCGCTCGCAGACGCCGCCTCGACCAGCCATGCCGTGAGCTCCATCGCCACCGGCGTCGTCACCGGCGCCGGCACTAGGAAGATGGACGACGACGAGGACATGGACGCCGTGCATTACCGCCTGGAGATGCTGGGCTACCGCGTCGGACAGGGGCTCGTCGAGAGGTCAGAGGAGCAGCCCAAGAAGATGCCCGCAGTGTAGCGTGATTGCTGATGGGGTTCGTGTCGCAGGTTCTCGAGAGACCGGCCACGGTTCAACGACACGCTCGACGTCATCAAGTTCCTCTGCAAGGACCTCTGGTCTCTCGTGTTTGGCAAGAACATTGACAACCTCAAGACGAATCACAGGGTACGTTGTCGCCACGCCGTATCCCCGCTTGTATTCCAGATCGCCTATGCTCATTCAACGATCAGGGCGTCTACGTCTTGACTGATAACACCTTCCGACCCTTCTCGCGCATGAGTACGGAAGCCGGCGGACAGGCAATAGTCCGCGCACAGCCGGTAATATCCCCGACCACTCCCGAGCCTACGTTCTCTCCACAAGCTGACTGAGACTGTGCCCATTCTGCAGTTTCTCTGGTTTCCGTGCGGTGTCGTCCGGGGAGCTTTAGCGGCCCTGGGCATCAACACTTCTGTGCAAGCCGAGATCAACGAGCTACCAGGAGCCGTGTTTCAAATCAAGACTATCCCTAATAAGCCCTAGAGAGGGCCATCTAAGTGTTCATGATACCCTCATTGCTCATCAAGCACCAGCCACACTGCGCTAGCCTCCGACTATTTACACCAAAACCTAGCCAACCGCAATCTAATGTGTGAGACCCTTCCTGCCCAGTCTATCCTCCACCACCGATTCATGCCTGCAGCCATGCCTGAACGAGGACCAGGACGGGGGCGGATACGATACAACCTGACGTATCAAAGTCGAGACAGTTCACAGCCTGTGAGAAAATGCACATTATCAGCAGCCGCGGTCTTTAAATTCATTTTACTATGTCTAGCGCCATAGCTATGGACCCTGGGAGTATCCTTGCCTCCTCAGGAAGCCGCTTACTAGGTTGAGGGTTGGGTAATGGGTAACAGGGTTATTCACTTTTGGGGAGGGTTGTGGACGAAGTCAACACCCTTTGTGATGTTGCCCTTGAGGCCCTCAATGCACTTGGTCAGAAGAGCCTGCTCCTTCTCGGTAAGGCCCTCCAAGGGGTTGATGGCCTTCTCGATACCGTTGGGCTGTACACAATTAGCCAAATGCACATATCAAACAAAAAACACATCTTCAAGTTTCGACTTACGCCAAGCTCAATGGGAACAGAGAAGAAATCGGTGCCTGTCGCCTTGGCGATGGCATCGCCTCCGGGGACACCGGGGAGGTAGACGTAGCTGGGCTCGACGAGACCCTTCTCGCCCTTGACGGCACGGAGGACCTTCTCGGCAAATCTAGAAACGAAGAGGTCAGTCACTGCGGACCAGCGGATCTAACAGGTAGGGGTGGGTGGCGCTTACCGGAAGCCAGCATAGGCCATGGACAAGGTAGCGGAACCAGCGCCGTCCTTGGCCTTGACAACCTCGTCACCGCCGAACTGCACGCGGTTCACGAGGGCCTCATACTTGTCATCAGGAATAGAGACAGAGGGCTTGGCCTTGCTAAAGAGAGGGACGATGGTCTCGCCAGAGTGACCACCGATGACGGGGATGGTCAGTTTCTGGGGCTGTGACTCGCCGACAATCTCAGCAACAAAGGTCTCGGCCCGAACGATGTCGAGGGTGGAGACACCGAAGAGACGCTGGGCGTTGAAAACTTTCTTCGCCTTAAGGACCTCGGCAGCGATGGGGACTGTGGAGTTGACAGGGTTGGAGATAACGAGAATGAAGGCCTTGGGTGCGACCTCAGCGGCGACCTCGATGAGGCCCTTGACAATGCCAGCATTGATCTTAAAGAGGTCATCGCGAGTCATTCCAGGCTTGCCTATGCGGGGGGGGGCAGTCAGTACACCAGCCAACGTGGAGTAGGGGGATCTGGCGTCCGGCGTCCGGCAGGGTGGTCCGGGGGAGGGGAGTCCGGGGGAGGGGGAGTCTGGGGTAGGGCGAACATACGAGGAATGCCAGCGGGGATGACAATGATGTCGGCGTCCTTGAACGCGGCCTTAGCGCCGTCGTTGGCAGGCAGGTAGCCAGTCGTCTTCTGCAAAGAGGCATGAGCAAACTAGTGGGGCTTCGGGGGAAAGGGAGATGGCCCCCTCTCTGGGGTATGGGGTAGCGACTTACGGCGACGGAGGAAATGTGGGAGAGATCGGTGGCAACGCCGGGGGTATTGACGACATCGTACAAAGCGAGCTCGTCGACGAGAGGGGAGAGCTTGAGGAGCAGCGATAGAGGCTAGAGGAGAGAGAGAGAAAAAAGATGTGAGCTTGAGATTCAGAGTTGGTGGGCGGGAGTGACGGAAGCTGTCTTACCTGGCCAATGCCACCCGAGGCGCCCGCGACAACTGTGCACGGAGAGTCAGTCGCAATGCTTGCGCAGATGTTATGGGGAGCATCAAGGAAAGGGCAAAGTGAAGCGCAACGATGCGAAGCTCAACGATGCGAAGCTCTGTTTGTACGTACCAGCCTTGACCATGATGATGGTGATGTGAATGTGAGGAGGTTGAGTTGTGTGAAAAAGGGCGTTGGTCAGGGAGAGAGGGATGGACGTAGAATGAAGAAGAGAGGAGGAAGAACAAGAAAGAGGAAGAGGGGGAGAAATGCAGAGGTTTTGAAAGTGAAGGTGGGCGGAGGTGGGAGGTGGGAGATGAAGCGATGACGGGGGACGTGGAACGGGGAACGGGGAACGGGGAACGCGGCGCGGGGACCAAGCACAGGGCAGAAGCCAGAAGGCACGAGGCGGGAAGCAATGCGGAGGTCGAGTAGCGGAGGGACGGACGGGAGGTAAGGAAGGCAGGCACGGGAGAGACAGCAGGGTACCGGTACGCCTGCAACAATGGATGATAATGGCCATGGCCGTGGCCATGGAAGGGGCGGGCAAGGCAAACCTCAAAGAGGCAAGAGGGCTGCAACACGAGAAGGTACCCTCCACCGACCCAGAGGTTCCCCTACTTAGTACTTTCCCTGAACTGCCTGGAGGACTTGTTGCTGCACTCCAGACTCTTATTAATGTTGCATGTTCCATCCGCACCTCATCATACTGCTTATCCCATCCCACTGCATCGAATATCGCATCCACCTGCGTTGCCCATTCATTGCCTTGTGTCTCGCCGCAACAACTCGATCCCACCCCGAAACCTTTCCTCCTTGTCTCCCCCAGGGGCAAAGGGTCCAAGGTGCCTCGACCCCTCGGCCATGCCCTCCCATGCCATGGCCTCACCTCCACACCTTGCTGGCGCGCTGTGTGTTGCTGCCACCTGCGTTGGGTGCGACTCGGGCGGGCAGCTTGTTGTGCCTGTGCGCAAAAGAGCTCTAGTGGGGAGGGGTAGAAGGTGTAGAGGGTGGGGGAGCGGACGGGCCTAAGTAGGTTTTCTACTAGTAAGTATGTAGAGAGGAGGGGCACACAGCAGCCGCGACCGGGGGGGTTGCTTTCCTCCCAGCCTCAGTCTCGTCCGAGGGGACCGCCGCATCACAATGAGGGGCAATGGAAGGCGCCGCCACCCACACAAAACCGAAAAGACAACCCACAGCTCACAATCCACTTAGCGATCGAAGCATCAAAGCATCAAGAGGTCAATGGATCAAGGGTGAAGGGGCACGGGGAGCAGCGACACCAACTCACAGCCAACATCGTGAAGCAACTGCAGTCTACATGCTTCCTACAGTACTACTTAGTAGCCTCGCTTCCTACCCAATAGCCCCGCCAATCCTAGGTCTATATGCTGCCATGCCAGATCGATCCCTTATTAGTAGATACGATGCGAAAAATAACTAACAGAAGCAACATGAAAGTAAAAGAAGAAAGCGAAAGGAAAAAGAAAAAAGAGGAGGAGAAGGAGTATGTGGCTGCTGCTGCTGCTGGGTTGCCCCGCGCCACCACTACCAATTCGACGATCCGCTCCAGTTGTGTGAGAGCGGGTATGATAAATAAACCAGACTCCAAGAGAGAGGGAAGCCAGAGAGAAAGACAAAAGTCACAGCTATTAGAAAGTGAAGCTATTGGGTTGGGTTGGGTACTAGTAGTTTGGGTAGGTACCTAGTCTAATAAGAAATATTACATAAAGTGACTGATGTTGACACTCTCATTGCCTTTTATTTATTACTCTAGCCCATAATCCAAACATGGTTCCTCCATGATCCAAACATGATCCATTCATGACCCGTCAAAATGGATCCATCCCCAGGCAGCAAGCATCGCCGTGGTTCCCGGTCGCCCGTTCGTTCCCTTTCATTCACCAAAGCACCAAAAGGACCAAGAGACCAACTGGGTTGGCCCAACTCTTACGACTGCCAGTAATAGAAGGCTGCTGCTTGGGCACCTGGATCCTTCTCATCAGGGACCCTCCTCTCGCCCCTGTATCCCGAGTGCGTACACATACTCCGTGCGTCCAGCTTACCCTCACTTACCTATTTATGGTGCCAATAACTATCCGCCACAATTGGGGCGCTTTTGGGGTTATTCTGCTATCACACACACCCATCCCCCGCCGCCTCCAAGACAAAACAGACCGAGCTTTGGATACAAACCCCGGTTCCCTGTCATAGCAGCATTGCACATTTGAGAATAAAGCCATGGTCAAAATTGGTCTGCTCCGTGCTTCACAGTAATCACATCCAGTACGTTTGCGCCTCCGTCCTTGTGAAGCAACCCCCCCCCCCCCATGGCTGTAATAGAAGAGTAGGCTCCCTTCTCCAACTGCGTTAGTCCCGACGCCATTGATTCTATCAGCCCCAGCGCGCACGTCAGTGGGTTGCGTGGAAAAACAGAAGGGGGGGAAAAGAAACCCCCTCCCCATCTTTCCACCGAACGGCCGTCGAGGCCGACTGTTGACTCGGACTAAAAACGCCGAGTCCAGAACACAGCGATAGCCATTTGGCTGCGAAAAATTAGGCGCATCGTGAAATAATACCCTCCGCCTCCGCCTTTCCCCCACTGCATCACGAACAATTACCCGACGAGCCTCCGGGCATGTGCGCAGTAGCATCAATTGTACAAGAATTACGGTGTGCGCTGTATTGTGAAGTTGGTAATGCCATGGCCTAACATCCGAACATGGCGCATCACCTAGCTCTATCTTGCAGCCTCTCTCAGCCTCTCCCAAGCTCCTTGGATGCATCTTACTACAGCATCCCGAGGTGAGGGGAAGATCTCGAAAAGAGTCACCGCTGTGCTGGTTGGCTGGCTGGTTGGCTAGCTGGCTGCGTTCGGTCGGGTCGGTCAGTTCAAACAAGTCCTCCTCTCCAAGATGGCTGTACCAGTACATCCATCTAGGTGAGGGTCTTTCTCGAGTACTTCCGAACCACTCACCAGAAATTCGGAATTCAATGTGCGATCCTTGGCCTTCGTTCGCCTGAACGTATATCCAGTCCTACGTCAGGGGCACGGTTTGTTTACCTTGGCTCTATACCTCCGACAAGTTACGAGCGCCGCGCCCAGCTGCCGCCGTAGCTCAGCTTTTAATTCCCGATCCGCGGCTATCATTCCCGTGCCAGCCTTGCTCGGATAACCTCACATCCCGGGATCTCACCTTAATCTTACCATTTGGCATTTGAATGCCCCGAACATCTCCGGGACCCGTGCCTGTGACGTTGACTTGCCGTCTTGTCATCCTCGGCGACCCGACTTTTGCACTAGATCCTCCGTATCTCGTGCGCTCCCATCCATCAACCAGCCGAGTCGGACATATTTCACCGCGCCTCCAGTGGCAGTTGGCTTCTGGGTGGCCTAACGCGCTGACACGTGGATACGCGCCAGGTGCTTCCGACACGCACTTGTTTCTAGTTAACGGCTCGCCTGCTTGCAAAGGGAGCAAATCGGGTTGGGTTGGTTGGACTGCCGGCTTGAACATGGGCCGGATATATTCTTTTCATTTTCAGCTCAAATGCTAACTCCAGCCATGACCCAGAGGCCCTCGGTTGATGCTTCTCACTCTCCTGATATCCCTTAATCAGGAGAGCTACACAGGCCGCCTTCCCTGCTCATATCCCGAGCCCACGTCCCGTGCTATCCTTCATCATTGTCGTGTCATCGCTTAGTTCTCCTCAGCGGCGGCAGCGGCCTTCTTGGCCCTGTTGCCCCTCAGCTTGACCTCGTGGTCGGGCTTGACGGGCCTCTGGGATCGGCGGATGGCGGAAGCACGCTCAACGGCAGCGGAGCGGAGATCACCACGGTACCCGTTCTTGGCAGTCTGGTTGGCGACAGTGGCGTAGGTCCTGATTCGAGGTAGATCATGGTCAGTGTCTGTACGTTCTCGGGCACCCTACTCTGTAGGGAGACGGATGGTGAAGATAATCCCACAAGGACAAAATACTCACTTTCGGCTGCTCTTGTTGAGAGTAGTCTGAGTCTGGTTCTGGGCGGGCTTGTTGGCAGTGGCAGCCTTCTTGCTGATGACAACGACACCGCCCTTCTCGCCGGGGGCGATACCAACGGCCTATCAATTCCACCTGTTTAGCTTCGGATTATTCGCGCGAATGGTTAGCTTGGATATCGTTCGCGTACCTTCTCGTTGACAAAACCGGCGTGCTGTTGACTGCGTTAGCGATGACTGCTTTCAAGAACTCGTTCCGCCCAAACGAGGGGACAGTTTGGGATATTTTCGTTCGTACCTTGCGGCTGGCCTTGTTGGTCAGGTTAAGGGGGTCGCGGGAGAACTGGACGCCGCCGTTCTTCTTGCTCTTGGCGAAGAAGGAGTTGTTGTTTCCTGCGCAACGGAAGACCCTGTCTCAGCACCATGATCCTCGCGCACGACGTAGGTCGCAACATTGGAGATCTTTTGGGGTCGGAAACTCACGGACGATCTCCCAGATGAGGTCCTGGGAGATGTTAGGAAGCGCGGCAGAAGACATTGTGAATATTGGATTTCCCGGGGGGTGATTTCGCGACGCCGACGATGAGGTTTCTTCAGAGCTTCTTCAACTGCCAACTTCAAGTGTCAAAATCCCCGTTGTGCGTTCGGCTAAGTCGAGCCCCACGCCCACCATCGCCGCACGTGATTCCCATACTCCAGCTGCCCCTCCTCGAGTCAAATCCACGGAACCTTACAGTGGAACCCGGCCCGGAAGCCAACCACTCCACACCACCGATCACGGGCTCTTCAGGCCGGACTTTCCTAATTTCGCAGGGAACCAAGACGGAGTCACGAGTAACTAGAATTGAAGTCGTTGATCTCTTTTCCAGCAGCTCTCCAACATCCATACCGAATCAAATCTTCCCGCCTTGTTCATCTAACTTTCTGTTGTGAAACTAGAGCGCTTACAACCTTGAGCCATCGTACAAGAAAGACGGCAGACATCGTCCAGGGTCAGTTCACTTGATTATCGTTCAGTCCACCAATGACTGCTGATTTATACGTTGGCCGTAGTCTTAAGTCATCTGCAAGCAGGGCGGCTGTGTGGACACATCTCGACTACGTTGGTACATTTTAGCCAGTTCGACCATTGTGTAACTTTGTTGAGAAGCGAGTGGTTATCTCCGTAATACTTGGGTCCGACTGGTGCGAGAAAGATGCGCTATAATCTACCAGTGTCCACCATGGAGTTTAGGTGAAGTGTGTATAACTCCAGCAAAGTGTCATGCTAGAGCAAGCCGATGAGTAACAAATACACATTCCTATGGGTTCTATCAATAGTAGAAAAGCACGCGGTGATATATATATCTGAACTCCGTTAGCAGATCGGCTCGCAGTTGTCAGATAAAAAGACAAGGAACATCCTGCGCTACAAATTCGAGACCTCCAGAACTCGCGCCGATCAAAAGTCTAGCCCCATTGAAAGATTAAAGATTGAACGAATGTAAATCTGGCCATCGTGTCTGGGGTAGCAAGTGAGAGTTCAATCTCGGCAACATCCTTGACTATGACGCCGACGCGAATTACGTGATTTTAATTGACAGCATTCGGGGTTGACATCTCAAGCAACCGCACTTAGTGCTGAGAAGACCTGATGGACTGGAGGGCAATGTGATTTAATTGAAGCATACTGTATTATGGAACCATTTCAACATCCCATCCCCTTCTTTCGTGTACTCGCACAGGGCCTTGGAAAGGGAGCATCCTTTTTCATTGAATTCATTAGCTTACGTATAGCGCAACGGGTGCGTGGCTGTGCCTGGGAGGTGGCGCCAACGGGAGGGAGCCACGCGGTTCGCCGGGCCTGGGTAATTACATCAGCTGGGCACTCTGAGACGAGTTGCCCGTCCTAAACCTCGTTCCCAAACCCCATCCCATTCATTGTCCACCCCCGGATCTGCGACGAGGGAATCATCCAACGTCTCTCTACCACAACATCCCCACGACCGACCGACCGACCGACCGACCGACGCCCCTAGTTCCCCAAAGCAGGGTTCAGGGCCTATCATGCGAACCCGATAGACACAACCGTCCCCTCATCTCTGAGCGTTAGCGATCCCCCGCGGCTTCCGCCTCTTTTGTCTCGAACTTTGAAATTACCGACTACGCCCTCGTTTTCTTCTTCCTTCTTGGAAAACTACCGTTCGACCGCCTCCCTCTTTCTTACTCCGGCGACCAAACCGACATCATGTCTTACATTCTCTACTCCGTCTCTGTCTTCTTCATCGTCATTGCGACGGCGCTCTTCTTCACCCGTGCCCGTTGGCTCCCGCACGTTCCCGACCTCCCCGGCGCGGGCTACATCTACTCGCGCCTACCCAATAGCTTCGCGGGCGACATCGAGGCTGGCCTATCGAGTAGCACCTTTGACCTAAGCGGGAATTTAGAAGATGGAGACACCCGCGCTGGGCTCGACGACACGGCCAAGGCTGAGGTTCTTCGCATCATGAAGAAGCGTCGCCTGACGTTCGACAAGGCCCGCAAGGTGTACATGGAGGAACGATTTAAGGCCAACGGCATTGGAGCAGATGGGCTTCCCCGAGATCCCAAGTTTGTGAGCTTCTCTTGAGAGGGAACACCCCACCTGTTTGGATCCGTTCCTGGCCATCTGTACACTGGTCGTCGACACCAAACGACACTTTACATACTAATGCCTCAACCCCGACAACTACCACTACCACTACTATCTCCGACACTACGACGGGCCGCGTTTCATCGCTATCCTGCTTTGACGCTTTGAAGCGTCTCATCGAATTACTTGGCACAACTGTTGCACTTTTCTTATCTTTGTCTACAACATTTCCTTTGAGTCTTTTCTGGGAGGAAATAGGAATGCGAGTTCGTATTATGGCTATGTAGTCATTCACTGCATGGCAAGGTGTTTTAGGATGTCAAATTATTATTATATGTTGGGAATCAGCTTCACAACCGGACTGTGATTTTTCTTTTCTGTCTCGGGAGTATCAAATATACAAGCAGTTATTCGCATCTCGTTACCTCCCCTCTAACGCCATCAAAAGTGAGTGGACCAATATCTACAGACCAAAATCTATGTACAGGGTAAACAAGTGTTTCCAACCCTCGTTCCCTTTTTATTGAATGCCTATGTTTGTCGTCTGGATGACGGAGCACTTACATACTTGGGGGTACTTGAATTGCTTAGGCCAGTGGCCCGCTCTAACGGCAATGCTGCGATGCTGCAGATGCGTCCAGGTTTCCCACTCCCTGGGATTTCAAAGGACCTTGGTGTGAGGGATGGGTGACGGCCCCGCGAAGGGGAAAAATGCCCGCTCCTCATTTATCTTGTCTTCTTGGTGTCTACCTTGCTGTCATTGTAGGTACGCTCATCGGCGCCCTCGATCTCATTGACAAGCTCGTCAACCTTCTTGGCCTCAGCCTTCCAGCGCTTCTGGGAGAAGTTGTCCTCGCGCTGGAACATCCACGCCTCGGGCATGCGGTAAGTACCGCCCAAACGGTCAAAGGCAGTGAAGAACTGGCCGTAGTTGACCTCGAATCGGGAGTGGTGGAGGGAGTGGCAGGCAGCACCGTTGACGATGGGGTTGTTGGTGAGGTACTCGCCGTCGTGGATCATGACGGCCCACAGGTTGACGAAGACAAAGAGGGCGACGTAGGCCATTTTCTGGAGGGGGAAGATGAAGGGGAAGATGTGGTAGGGCAGCGACTGAACGTAGCCATCGAAAGGGTGGAAGGCATGGCTAGCAAAGGGGGTAGGCATAATCCACTTGTGGTGAGGCTTGTGAAGGTACTTGTAGACTAGCCTGGTGTGAAGCCAGCGGTGGGCCCAGTAGATGCAGAAGTCCGTGAAGACGAGGAAGAGAGGGAACTGGAAATAATTGTACCAGAGGCCGGGACCCTCTTCGGTGGTGTCGTAGAGCTTTCCGTAGCCGCGGACCTCAAGGAGGAAGATGGGAGCGGTGATGACGGCCATGACGGGGAGAGCCTTGTTCGCCTGGATCATCTCGAGACGGACTTGGTTCTTGATGAAACGGGGGTGGTTGAAGGTTCGCTTGTCGAAGATGAACTGGAACGAGAGGGCAGCGACGATGAAATATACGGCCAAACCGAAGATCCTATAAAATGGCGAGAATGGTTAGTTAGAGTTATAGGTCTGCGTGTTAGGGTGAGAGGAAGAAGAGACGCACCAAGTGATGAGGTAGAGAGTGATGAACTGGCGGATGGGGTGATCGCGGTCCAAGGAGCTCAAGTAGGCATTCTGGGATGGCTCGATGGAGATGAACTTGGTGGCCGGCTTGTACGCCCACGTCGAGAAGGTCTGCGCGGAAGCTGTCGCGTTGGTGCCAGCCGTGGCCGGGAAGTCATACAGCGCGGGCCGTTTGGGGAACAGGAAAGCGTAGGCATAGTCGGCGATAAAGGTGTCGGTGAGCTCGAGGACAACGTCCATGGTGGGCGAGAATTGTTGTAGTTGAATTCGGAGGAGTGTGATGTGTTGAGCAACCGGAGGAGGTTCCGAGAGACGGAAGGAGTGAGAGAAGTATAGAACAGCCGAGGTGGGAACGGCCTGCGTATTCTCTTTATCTCTCTCGCACAAGAGCACGGGAGAGAAAAAGAAAACAAACCAAGCAGAAATCAGAAATTCAGCAGTGAGTGACAAGCCACTGTTCTCAACTGTGACTGAGACCTAGTCAGTGGCGGCGGTCGGTGATGGGCGCGGGGCGCGAACGGTTTGTGGTGTGGGCCGTTCTGGAGAGAATTACGAATTGGGAGGACGGGAGGCGATTGAGCCAATTGGAAGGCAATTGACGTCGACGTCGAGGGCAGAAACGGAGAGAGAGCGAGAGAGACCCCAATCACCCAGGCAAGTACTAACGTGTCCGTAGCAGGAGGAGGGAAAGAATATGACGGGCTTCTTGTTTTCTTTTATTTATACTGCCCGTGCTCTTAAAGACCCCCTTGGCGCTTTACCGTGCCTCTGGGGAGAACTGGTGTCGCCAAGTGCCGGGTACCGCAACGGCCGTCTTTGGGGCAGAATGGCATGATGGCCAGAGCCCCGGATCCGATGCAGCCCGGCCACATTTTAACGGCCGGCGGCTTCTCCTCCACCGGTGCCCGGTGTCTCGCTCTTTTAGTGGCTCCTCGCACGCACGGGCAAGGTACGAATACCGAGTACGCTCTAGGACTTCCAGGGGGTCGTGGCTGAATTGTGCTCTGTTCTGACAGACTGGCACTCTCTGTCTCGAGTGTTGGAAGTGGTCTGCTCCGGACTCACCAACCGCCGAGACCTCCACAGCCACTAATAAGAGTGTCCAGCGGCCACCTCCCTGTTTGTGGCCCCGCCCCGTGGGCATTCTCCGGGATAGACAGGAACATGGGAAGGACGTCGATATGGGATCATGTCAACTGTACTCGACGAAGTAGAAGAGGGGACCTGGCGTGGGTTGGATTAGGTCAACTGCCGTGCATCTTGCATCTCCCAGATGTACCACGTACAGAAACCTGCAATTGTAGATCCATGATGGCAACAGAGACACCGGGCACCAACTTACACTATAGATGAGATAGAAGAGAGAAGGCACGTTGACGGGACCAGCAGGAGTCAATTGAAAAACCCTCTCGCGCACTCATCATTAGGCGGCCGCCTCAATCCGCCGCGTATCCTTCTCGTCTCCATCAGTCTCTGGACGAAGCAAACTATCGCGCATCGTGATGAGCGGTGGGCGGTCTGTCTGAGTGGATCCGGGTTTAACGCCAAATCAAATACCGCCAGATGAGGCAGGTCCCCTGGATCTCGGAACCAAGCGGCCTCGAAAGACAGCAGAAAAAAAAAACCATACGATTCCCCTTTGTTTCGAATAGCTCGTTCGCGAGAAGAGGATCTTTATTTGACTTTGGGGGAGTCAATAGGCGCTGTTGCAGCCGACATGTGAACAAGAGGAGATGATGACGAAGAAGAATGCGAACGTCGTTGGAAATACGCATACGAATACGTCTTCCCCCTTCCCTCCAGCAAACACCCCTAACCCACGGACTACGACCATTGGATGCGCCACTGAGATGTCGCCAGCCAAGGGCGGTCTGATGCCGGATTTACTATCTATCACGCCCTCACTAGAGAAGGCTAGTCAGATGTCGGAACCACGAAAACATCAGCACATTGTCTTGGGCCTCCCAGCACATCTTCAGATGCTCACACCAACTATCCGGCGCTCTACACTAGCCGGACGTGGGCGCTGGCAAACGTGTGTGGTGCCCTATAAAACTGCTGCGCACCCTTTCTATGATTTATTTCATCTTGAATTCCATGATCTGCAACTCACCTGCTCGTTGGTCCATCTAAGTGGATGGTTTTGGTGTAACTTTAACGAGCATCCCCCGGATTCCCGATCGGAAAATAGTTATTGTTTAAGCCGTGCAACGCTGATAAGTCCCCTTTCCGAAGTACCTAAGTAAGTAGCTGAACCCCAACCCCAAAACGGTACTCACGGTTTACGGTCACTCGTTCGCCTCTCATCGGTGGGAACTCTGAAGCGCGAGGGCACCTCCCGTATCTGGACCACAAATACGCCCGAATGCACCACGAAACAGGAATCCTCCGTGTTTGTCTGATGTGCCAGGTGTGGCAACCGTCATCATCGGACGAACTGATGTATGATGTTGCACAACATGGTCTAAGCATGCGATGTAATAGTGGTAATGGTTGGTCTGGGCACGTCCTTCAACAGCGGCGGTGGCTATGGCTGGACTATGTGCATACTACGGAGTAAGCCATCGCAAGTCACAGCCCGTCCCGTTTGCTACACTCTACAGGCTGGTCTGCTGCACGACCTGGGTGTACGGGAAAGCAAGCCGTACTTCGTTGCACAGCTTCGTTGCACAGCTTCGTTGCACAGCTTCGTCCATGCCGAGACGGATGCACTGTGCGGCAGTTATCCAAGTACGTACTAACTAGACTAAGTTCCTTGCACCGTGAAGGATCCGGCATCATCAGACCAGGACCACGGCTATCAACTCCCGGAAAAAGAAGCGAGACCTGGCCTGGAAGTTGGCCCTGCATGAAAGAACGGACTTCCGTGGGTTAATCAAGACAAGTATTTCGACTGAGACTAATTCCATTTTAGCTTCCCTTGATCCTCAAGGACTCGTTCTTAGTGCGGACGCATGGAATTCTTCCAAGGTTCGTAGGCTAAAATAGCGACCTAAAAAGTGACAAATGCAATGTGACAAACGCGAAAATCTCCTGCGGGAAGATTTTAGGTTGTTTCCAGCATCACTCGTTACGGGAGGCATCAACGCAGCGTTGAGGTGCTTACCTGATATCGGCCAACCTCTGAAGTTGCTGCGATCCCGGAAACGAAAGATGCCACCTCAAACCTCAAGACACCAAAAAGTGCAGTCTACACACCCACGCACTTTATCTGTCATCTGGGCTGCAAGGCAAGGTGGCATTCTATCGTGCGACACGAGGCCTTGACATGACGGCACGGTGAGACCTCCCACTCCGCCTCCTGGCCATGATGGCAACATGGCGATGCAGTTTCGCCACTGTATTTACTAGGTTGTTGTGGGCGCTGCAACCCCCAATATGCAATGCAAGTTGACTGCTGGTACACAGCCATAATGCAGTTGCGCAGGTCGTCTATCGAGGCTTGCAGCTAATTGCTGCAGACAACTCCCACCTAGCCTCGCAGGGAATCGAGATTAAGGTCGGCGGAGGTCTGATAGACATTCCGAGAAGGTTAATAGTTAGGTAAGAGTTGGCAATGGCATCCCGGGCGTGTCTTCGAGGGTTGTGGGAAAAGTCTCTTACCCACGTCGCGTCAACGTCCAAGCTTGAAGCTCAACTCAGCTCAGCTCAGCTCAGCTCAGCTCAGCTCAGCTCAGCTCAGCTCTGCGCTGCTCCATAATGTTGGTTAGTCGCTGCTGAAACCAGCCCAAAACGAAACCGCCTTGTTTCCCCTGTCTCTCTCACCTCCCCCGAGTCCCACGGGTCCCGCGACGTTTATCGCCTCTCGGCTCCCATCCATCCAACCGTCTCTCGCCCACATCCCAGGCCCTATTGGGTGTTGTTGTCGATTGCTCACCCACACGCGGCTCGACATGGGCAACGATCATGGATCCGCCATCCATGTCCAAGCCGCTCACCTAATAAGTAATAAGAGCACTCCCAATCCCACCCACACACTCCCGCCCTCGCGCCTGTGCAACACCAACATAACCTTCCAGGAATGCCCATTTCCCATGTTGTCCTATCCCATGTCCATCCCATGTCCACGCCGCTGGCGATATTATCCCGCGCAGGAAACACAAACACATACGCTTCGGCGTTCTCTGTACTATGTATACCGGTACATAAATCTTGCTCTTTATCTCTCTTTTCAACTTTCCGAATACCCTCCCTTTTTACCTTACATAGTACATACGTATTAATTATGTAGTACGACCAAAGGACTTCCACTACGTAATGCGTCTTTTCCGTCCCTGTCTCGGGGATCACAGGGGGCGTGCCTTTCTGTGTCAACCCGTTCGCCCTTCGCTACTGAACGGAGCCGACAAAAACAAAACAACAAGGGGGAAAGCGGATGGCGCGTCAGTAGTTAAGCCCGCAGTTGCAAACGAGGGGGCGTGAGAGGAAAGAAAAAGAACCATTTGAGACCATCCTCCTCCTCAGCCACATGGAGACTGACACTACGGCTGACCCGCAATCTGTCTATCCAACCTCCATCGTGGGCTATGGCGTCCGATTCGCACAGACCATGCGGGTCAGGGCGTGGCGCTCTACCCCCTGGTTTGTACCCTAGAGCCCTGTCGGTACATGGAGATTTCCTTGACGGTACTCATTACCCATGTCTAATACCGTCTGCATTCCGCCCCACAAGCCTGCGGAGGACCGACCTCCTGCGGCGAGAGAGCCCATTGTGGTTCGCCGCCGCGCGCTGTAGCCTGACGAGATGCCAGCTGGAGTCCACTGTCACTGGCCCACCCCTCACTGGTGCTGCAAAGGGCCCGATGCATGGGACCCCACCTGCAGCCGCCCAGACCCGGCCGGGGCTGATGTACCACCAGCCCTGCTGCAAGTATCCTGCGGGCCCCGGCTACCTGCGTCAAGGTGCCCCAGCGGCTCCCCCAGTGGGTGTTCCAGTGGGGCTCCCCCGGCGGCCTGACTAGCAAGCCCAGCTCGCTTCCCACGGCTTTGGGGCTCTTTGGAGGTTGCTTGGGTTGTGTTTTGGGGGGGAAAGAGGCTTGCCTCGGAGCCTTGGGCCCACTATTATCCCATCATACCTTACCTTACCTTACCTGCAGGCCGCTAGGCTACAGGCTACAGTGCACCCACGGGGTGAGCGCCGGGCCAAGGTCCAACCCATCCAGCGCCTGGCCCTTGCACTGCACCCGCCGCACTGACTGTGACTTGGCTGAGCGACTGGACGGGCACACCTCCATCGTCCTTCCTCCGTTTTCGCCCTTTTTTCCACCTTTTCCCCTTCCATCAACATCGTCGCGAGCCCACGCCCCATCGAAAAAATCATCCGACCAGGCCTCGGCCGCACCCTTGATCCTTCTGTCGCCCATCGCCCATCGTTGAGAGCTTCTCTCGCCTTGCCCCCATCTCGGGCCTCTCGAGTCCAACTCGTCCCGCGTCCGCGTTCGCGTCCTCTCCTTTAGGCCACACCCTCGGCCCCGTCCTGTCCACTTTGCCGGCGCGCGCCAGCAAAGTTGCTCCGTCTCGCCGCGTCTAAAAAAAAAAATCATCATCAACAGCTCGATTGCTCTCCCTGCCGCACCGCAACGCGTTCCCTCTCCAACATTCAGTCTCGCCCTCGCGGCTAGCGTTCCGGACTCGTCGTCGCTGAGTCTCGTCGAGCGCAATGTCTATGTATCCGCATCGCGGCATGGGGGGCGTTCCCCCAGGCAACTCGGCTCGCCTCAACGAGCTTCTCGAGCAGATTCGGGCTGAGTTTGAGACGCAGATGCGCCAGACCGAGGGCTTCGAGCATCAGAGTACGTCTCACCCGTGCCTCTTCCCAGAGGACTCACTGTCGGGGCCTTGGCGTTCCACGCAGCCTTGGCCTCCACTTCAGCCTTATTCTCGAATTCGGAGCTTCAGCTAACCCACGTTTCCAGTCTCGGCGCAAGTCAGTGAGATGCAGCTTGTCCGAGAGAAGGTCTACGCCATGGAGCAGACGCATATGACCCTCAAGCAAAAGTAAGCCTCCCTTTTTCTCAACAATGGGCTCGCCTCGGAATTTGCGCGCTGACTTGTTGATTCTTGCAGGTACGAGGAGGAGATCAGCATGCTCCGTCATCAACTCGAGGCCGCCCGAAAAGGCGCTCCCCAGCCTGGCATTCCCGGCCCGCCTCAACACGCTGGTCCTTCCCAGCAGCCTCCCTCCATCGCGCCCGGCAACGGCCTCTTCAGTGGCATCATGGCCGGTGGTAGCCAGGCAGGTCTCGCGCCGCCTCAACAGCAGCAACAGGGCCAACAGCAGGGTCAACAGCAACCTCCCACGCAACAACAGCAGCAGCCTCAACAGCAGCAGCACCCTCCCCAGGAGCAGCTAGGACCTCAGCACCAGATGGCTCAGGGCCCTCCTGGCCTCCCCGTCCCTCCTCACCCCAGCAGCCAACAACAGCCCCCCTACTCCCAAGGCTATCCCCAAGGCCCGGTCTCCAACGGCATGGGTCCCCAGCCACCGCAGAGCACTGCTTCTCCCGGCCCGGGTAGGCGCGGTATCGGCCGGCCTCCGAACGCCGTCGGCCCCGCGACTCCGCAGATCAACACTCCCGTGCCCTATCCCGGCAATGCTCAGTCGCCGCAGATCAGCCATCCCACTCCCGATCACGCTCGCATGGGAGGTCCTCGCGCTCCTCCCGTCGGTAATGCCCTTGGCGATCTCGAGGTCGATGCCGTCGCTCCCCACAACAAGAAGACTGGCAACGACTGGTATGCCATTTTCAACCCCCAGGTGCAGCGTGTTTTGGACGTCGACCTGGTCCACTCGCTCAATCATGAAAGTGTCGTTTGTTGTGTGAGGTTCAGCCACGATGGCAAGTACGTCGCCACTGGTTGCAACAGATCCGCCCAGATTTTCGATGTGCAGACTGGAGAGAAGGTCTGTGTCCTAGAGGACCACAGTGCTGCCGATATGAGTGCGGATCTTTACATCCGAAGCGTCTGCTTCAGTCCTGATGGTCGCTATCTAGCCACTGGTGCAGAGGACAAGCTGATCCGAGTAAGTCGCAAATCCATGTTTTCTATCCCCCTTTGAACGCGCCTGACCCCATTTCTAGGTCTGGGACATCCAGAGCCGAACGATTCGCAACCACTTCTCAGGCCACGAGCAGGACATTTACTCCCTCGACTTTGCGCGCGACGGACGAACGATCGCGTCGGGTAGCGGAGATCGCACCGTCCGCCTCTGGGATATCGAGCAGGGAACTAACACTCTCACTCTCACGATAGAAGATGGAGTTACGACGGTGGCTATCTCGCCCGATACGCAGTACGTAGCGGCGGGATCCTTGGACAAGAGCGTCCGCGTGTGGGACATTCACTCGGGCTTCTTGGTAGAGCGTCTGGAGGGCCCTGATGGCCACAAGGACTCGGTTTACTCCGTCGCCTTTTCGCCCAACGGCAAGGATCTGGTCAGTGGCAGCTTGGACCGAACGATCAAGATGTGGGAGCTTAGTACTCCCCGCAACGGCCCCAACCCCGGCCCCAAGGGTGGCAAGTGTGTCAAGACGTTTGAGGGCCACCGCGACTTCGTTCTCTCGGTCGCGCTCACCCCCGATGCCAACTGGGTGCTGTCCGGATCCAAGGACCGCGGCGTCCAATTCTGGGATCCTCGCACGGGCACCACCCAGCTGATGCTCCAAGGCCATAAGAACTCGGTCATCTCGGTGGCTCCCAGCCCCCAGGGCGGCTACTTCGCCACTGGTTCAGGCGACATGAAGGCCCGCATCTGGTCCTACCGTCCTTACTAGGCGTACTGACTGACCTTATCCGCCCGTCTTATCATGTCTCTATCATTGTTGTTTGGTCTTATGGTCTGGCGTCCAATTTTCAAAAGCAAGCAGAGGCGAAAACCGAGATAATGAGAAAAACATCACACCTAGCGGAAAGTCTTGGGGAAAGTGGACGGGAACCAATATGGGGGTGGAGATGGAGATTTAGGAACTACGTGATGGGAAGTTGGAGATTGACGGGTTGAGAAGCGAGAGTGGCGACGATTTTTCTGTTTCTTGGGAATATGACATGCCAAGTCCTCGACCTGGGGGAGAATATCCGCGGGGTGGCGCTATGGAAAGGGATGAGAAGCAAACCTCTTTGTACTGGATGTGTGGGAGGGGAGGCCTTGTAAGGAATACTCGCCGGCTCATTACTTTGTGTTGTGTGACTTGTGTTTATAATGAATGATTACACCCTTTTTTTTTTTTAATAGTCATAAATTGTCGTAGCCAGATTGTTGAGACTGGGGGGTATCATTTCCTTGCGCCAAATTCATCAAACAGTCCCAGGACGGACGAGGGGTTCATAAGGAACCGAAGAGACTGGAGAAGGCATCTCCGCCCTTCTTCTTTTTCTTTTTCTTGTCGTTGGCCGCGTCTTTTGTGGTTGTGACCTTGGCAAGCTTCTTGGTCTTTGACTCCTCAGAACTTGGCTCTTTGGTCCCTGGACAATCTAGATCTCGACTTGACGCCCTGGGAAGGGCAAGTTCATCACGGGACACAGCGACGCCCATGTCTACGTCCCCGTCGGGCCGCGCGAATGACGAGACCGCCGGGTTGGTCCTAGACGTCGGGTTTATAGGTATAGCGGGAGCGGAAACAGACTTGGAGTTGTGATCTAGGGGGACGAGGTTAGACAGTAGATGGTTTATGCGAGCGAGGACGGCGAGGAGCATAAGGCCTAGAGGCGCATGCTGGTTATCGGCGGCGAGCTGGGTGAAGGCGCTGGCGACTTATTAGCATGTGTTTCGGTCGGACGATTCCCCGGGTTTGGCGAGACCAACATGTAAGAGCGCGAGACGACGTGGCATGTCATCCACTTCGCGTGGGCCACGGCGGGAATGTCATGATCAGAGCGGCGCGGACGGCGCAGCAGGGCCTCAGAGAGGTTGCGAGTTGCGCGGCGGAGGACGGCGAAGGCGGCCCACCAGTGCGAGGCGGAGTGTTGGTTGCGATGGCGATGGGCGGCGGCGTGGAGGATGGAGAGGAGGGGCGTGAGGGAGGCGTGGGTCTGAGAGAGGACTTCGGCGGAAGGGGTTGAGGGAGATGAGGCGGACTTGGTAGACGAGGCGGGTCGGTGTTTAGGGAAGGGTCCGGAGTTGGCTTTGGGCTTCATTATTGCTGATGTTGCGGCATGCGAGAAGGCTAAGGATGGTAGTACTCCCAGAGTGTGAGATTGGCAAATGAGATGTAGGATAAGAGTGTGTAGCTACAGGCGTCTGGCTGTCGCATCGCATAGCTGATGTGTGGTGCGTGTGAGAGCGTTGTGGTGACGTGCGTCAACTTTTTTGCGGTAATAGTGGAGGTGACGATGGTGGTGCGATAAGATAATGAATGATACCGATAGACTAGATAAGCGGGCGATTTGAGGCGAGCGCACGGTTGATGAATGAGATGCGACAATTGATGAGTTCCTTATCTCTTGCTCCACCACGGAAATGCAAAACGCAACTTGCCTTGCTTTGCTCAACCGCATCTACCGTGACGAATGGAGCCAAAAGCTCGCATTGTCCGATAGATACCGTTTCGCGCAGACCCGCATCCATCATCCAGATCATTCTTGACAAGTCGTGATCCATCGAAATTACCTAAGAACACTGGCCGGCGCGGCTCGTCGACGCCCGCTACAACTTCGTCTAGATCTCTGGCGGGACTGAGACCCTGTCACCTGAACCATGTCGTCTCCACTACCATTAAACCGGAACGACCCCGTGCTCGCAAGTTGCAACAGCCGGACGAATGAGTCGAAGGATCATCCACGACTGCAACGAACGCCGGCAATGGGAGGAGCGACACGATGAAGGCATTTGTTCGCAATGCTCTCTCGAGAACCCAGATGTTGTTTGCTCCTCATTGCAAAGATCGACCTTCCCAACTACTCCTAGCGAAGCGAAGAATGACACCAGCTCCGTACCTCATCTAATCACGCGTCTGTTGTTGGATGTTCGGTGGGCTTTGTCTTCCCCGCGGTTCACGCCACGCCACCCACCAACGGGCAGACTAACGCAGCCCGGCCTTGGTCCCTTGGCCTACCGATAGCTTAATCCATCCAGTATCTGCACATCTACAGGTTCCACACGAGGATGGCGCCTACATCACTGTGCATGGGCTGTGCGACCCGGCAGCTGCTGTCGGTGTACCCGTGCAGTTAACGGCGTTACCATGCTGCCTTGGAAGAAAGAAGAAGCTGTACGAAGCTATCTCCATATCAAACTCGCACTGGCGGATCACACCCCCGGCCTCCTCTCACCTCTCACCTCCCACTCACCTCGGTAGACTCGTCGATTCGATCCATCCACTTCAGCGGCGCCGGCTACGAGACGACGGGCTATGGAGAGCGACGGAACTATGTACAAAGTACGGCTCCGGGGCGCCAAACGGTTGCATTGCAGCGGTGTCCTTGTGCAAGTGTCGTCCTATCCTAGATAGTCTATCCCTTCCCATGCTGCGGATACCTACGGAGAAGGCCCATTCAGTAGCGCATATATCTGCCCGAACCTCCCTGTCTTGCGATAAGCGTCATAGCCTTCCGTCAGTCAGGTCTTGATCTCGGCCCGCCCGCAACGCCAACGGGACAGGACGCGTGACCTATCTTCCAAGGAACCTCCATCTCTCTCCTACAGACTCTTTGCTACTTTTGTTTGCTGGTTCTCTCGTCGTTGAGTCCTGGTGCTGCTCTGCTACCTTTACCTTCATCGTTGTTTTCATTGCAGCTTGCGGTTGACATTCTGCTGAATCTGCATCTGATCTACCTTCGTTCGTCCCCTATCCTCCACCTCCCTACCTCAACCACAACTCCTCTTGCGCCTCTCCGGATACAAGATACAAGCAGCTTTCGCCCGTTGATCTTGGCTGTTCAACCATCTTACATCGCTAAAAAAATTTGCTTCCAAGGCACCCTGTCTTGTCTTGCGCCCGAGAACCCCTGTTTCCTTGCTGCTCTCGCCACCCCGCCACCACCACTTCGCTCGTCTGTGCTTTGCGCGGGGGACAGTCCCGAGTCGCAACGGTAACAAAAAAAAAAAAGTCTCTTGTCAAACGCCAAAGCGAAAGACAAAACTGCGGCAACGGCTCGAAAAATCAAACTTCAAGCCGGACCCAGGTAGCGGGTTGAAGCCACGGAACAATGCCCCCGGCCGCGCGAAACCCGGCCAATTGGGACCAGTACGATGGAAGGCCTTCTCCCACTGGCAGCATGACCTCGAGCGCTATCGATGGGGAGCAGGCTCTGCTCGACGACGACGAGGATGATAACGACAATGACAACAGCAGTGTTCTGGATGCTGCCAGTCGCGCCGGCGCATTCATTAACCGCAGACGGTACGGTGCCCTGGTTCCCCGTCAGAATTCTGAGACGATGCAAAATCTTCAATCAGCTAACTCTTCGCTCTCAATGGCGCAGGTCTTCAGTCACAAACCACCTCGCTGCCATTGCCGATATTGGAGGCGTCAACAGCTTCAGGTCGTTCGCTCGGAGCTGGCAACGGGCCGCCGGTTTCCCCGAAGTGATCCCTCGACGCCCAAGCTTCGTCTACGCTCCGGATCAAGACGCTGAAAATGTGCAATATGGCCGCAGTCTCATAGACACTGCCACACCGCAACCGCACACAAGTTTGCTAAGGCAGCACCTTGAGGCCTCGAGCCCTGATGGTGAGCCCAGCACCAGCTACGGCTCGTCGCCGATTGCCGTGGGGGGGAACTTCCGTGAGCGCGAGAGCAAACCGTTGCTCGACCCAGAGATGGCCGGCGCCTTGCCCACCGGGTCTCCGTCCAGTCGGTCCAGCATCTTTGCCGTTCCGCCGCATCTTGCGACTCCGTCCATCATCGGTAGCTACGGTTCTCACTATGGCACCGTCGACAGCACGATGCGCCACCGCCTGTCCGTGGGGCAGGCCTCTGCCTGGGGAGCCGACGAGGAGGAGGAAGAGGAGGGCGCAGCTCACGGCGAGCATCAACCCATCCTCGTCAAGGAGGTCAAGCAGGGCGACAAGGTGGTGCTGGCCGTCGAGGGACAGAGCACACTCCCCCAGTCCGTCTTCAACTCGATCAACGCCATCATTGGCGTCGGTCTCCTGAGTCTGCCACTGGCCTTTCGCATGAGCGGCTGGATTCCGGGCCTCTTCATCCTCACCCTGACGGCCGCCGTCACCTCCCACACGGGCAAGTTGCTGGCCAAGTGCATGGACTACGATCGAACCCTCATCACCTATTCGGACCTGGCCTATGTCTCGTTTGGCGCGCGGGCTCGTGTCGTCGTCTCGGCCCTGTTTACGCTCGAACTCATCAGCGCCAACGTTGCCCTTGTTATTCTCTTCGCCGACTCCCTGGATCTGCTGCTCCCGGGTTTCGCGACGGTCAACATCTGGAAGTGTACAGCGGCATGTCTGGTCCTGATGCTCAATGCCATGCCCCTGCGTTTCCTGAGCTATACCAGCGTGATTGGCATCTTTTCTACATTTTGCAGTATGTTCTTGCCTCGCTCTTTGTGTTTCCCGTTTGCTCACCTATGACAGTTGTGTGCATCGTCATCGTCGACGGCCTGGTGAAACCGCATACACCAGGCTCGCTCCGAGAGCCCGCAGTCACTTACCTGTTGCCGGAAAACTGGCTTGCTCTTCCTTTGGCATACGGACTTCTTGCAAGTCCCTGGGGTGCTCACTCCGTCTTCCCCTCGGTAAGACTCTGGTGGTTTTGCAGTGTTCTATAAGCACGCCGCTAACACTTGACAGATTTATCGTGATATGCGCCACCCTTATAAGTGGAAGAAGGCAATCAATGTTACGTTTTCATTCTCGGTAAGTTGAGCCAACTACTACTGGGAGGTTGGAGCCTGTTAATTGAGTCTTACGGTTGATTAGTACGTACTGGACACTTGCCTTGCCGTCATCGGCGTGCTCATGTTTGGAGATGGGATCCGTGAGGCCATTACCTCCAACATCCTCAAGACGTCTGGATATCCCCAGGGTCTTACTGTACTGATGTGCGTTTTCATCGCCATCATCCCCCTGACCAAGATTCCTCTCAACTCGCGTCCCATCATCACAACAATGGACGTGATCTGCGGTGTCCATCAAGAACACCACCATCATCACGGACAGCCCTCGAACGGAAGCTCAGCACTTGCCACCAACATTACGCGGGGCTTTGTTCGTGTCTTCGTGGTGATGCTCCTGCTCCTCATCTCGATCCTGATCCCTTCGTTTGACTCGGTCTGCGCGTTCCTGGGCGCGGCTTTGTGCACGCTCATCTCTATCATCCTACCCATCTCGTTCCACCTGAAGCTATTCTGGAAGGACATTCCCGTTCGGGAGCGGTTGATTTCGTGGATTCTGCTGGTTGTTTTTGGTATTCTCGGCACGCTTGGGACTGTCTGGACCTTCTTGCCGAAGCATCTCATTGGCGCAGATTGAAGACATATTAGACATGGCCAGGCTTGGCTTTTGGTATTTCGGGTTTCTTGATCGCCGTAACTTGCATGAATATGGGAGTTGGGTTGCTGCTTTTGGATCAATCATAGGTGGACGCGGATTGGCAAATGTCAAGAGACGGAACGGAGTGATGTAATGTGACGTATGTTCGTACAGTACAGCTGCGCGGATGCGGGCTATGGATAAGACAATGGAATGGATACAGATATGGATAGATAGATAGATAGATACATTTTGGACGTCAGAGGTACGTGTTGGTATGTTCAGGCTATCGGCTTGGTGCCCTCAATCAGTGGCCGTTGCTACAGCACAGTTGTGTACTTGGTAGTACGGAAGACGGACAGACACACGCACGCACGCACGCACGCCCACGCATGCAGTGTTTCTATAGATACATCATCTCCCCCCTTCGTTGATCACCGCCAGCTCCTTTATGTCACTCGCTTCGATGCTCTTCCATGGACAGAAGCATCTTGCCATTCCCATTGGAGCCGTTGTGGCTATGTGTTTTTATCGCTACCACACACCTCACACCTGCCTTCCTCCCTTCCTCCCTCACTCCCTCCCTCCCTCCCTCCCACTTACACCACCCGACTCCATCCATCCACTGATGGCTGGCCGGACAATCAACGTGCATAAGCTGCATTGCATCCGTAGACGTCCGAAAACACGCGGAGATGCGGGCATGACGCCACGGATGGGGGGAGGAGGGGGGGTTACCTTAGCGACGCAACGGCTGATGTAGCCGGTACCTTGAGTACCTAGATAAGTACCTAAGGTACCTGGAATTTGAGACCCAGTTCGCCCAGGTAACCTGCATAACTTAGAGTTACAGGATAGTTTCCTGTCGCATACCTCCCCATTTTCACTTACCTATTAGCCTATCTCCCACAACTCTCAAACGCCCCAAACTGATTAACCACGCCATACCTCAGGAAGTTCCGCAGGCCCTCGCTTTCGTACATGCAGGGCCAAAAGCAAAAGCAGAATGCAAAAGCAGAAGCAGAAGCAGAAGCAGAAGCAAAATATGTATGGGGTTCCGGAGATCGCCACCCCGCCAATGCACCTCATCCTCGTCTCCCGGTCTCTGAATGGCTGGAACATGCATCTCGCTTCATCCCACGACGCCCGTTTACTACGACCCCCTCCCCTCCCCTTCAACCCCCCCGCAAGCGCCCTGACTCGCACTCGCACACCCATTCACACCCTCCTCGAACTCTCTGGCACCCTTCTCGCACCCTACGCTCATAGACATCGGCACCTGGACGGCCTCGCGGTTCTGTTGAGTTAAGACTATCTATCAAGGGGCATCTTTGGGGTGAAACAAGGCCATGAAATCACGCAAGCTATCACATCACCCATATGGAACTCTTCTACGAATGCTGATCTATCTGCCATGTGTACGTTGTCAGATAACAACTTAGCCCAGGAGGACTCCTCTCCCACCAATAACCCCTAGCTAGATAGCCAAGAGTAGGGACATTGGCATCACTAGTTTTATCATCATCATCACCAAGTAGACGCAATTCATTGTTTGAGTGGGTAACTTCTGGTATTTGGCCATTATTTCTAGAAATATCTAATACCCAGAAAGCTAGTTACGACCAACGCCCTCTCCGCTAGAGAAAGGCGGGCCTAACCACGATTGAAGGTTGTAATAGAGACTCAATCTCCTACCAACCTCCAACCCACTCAACGTCCCCGAGATCGCTGCGCCTGTCCCTGCGCCAGTTCCAATCTCTGCCCTTGCTGAAGGGGGAAGTGTCCTTAACCCGTTCTTGTTGATGTTGTTTGACTCCAAGTTTGTTGTGATAATTAGAATGATCCCAAACGCCCGCTTCGTAAGATTTGTATCCAAAACCAATATGGCGTCGCGGTTTCGAGTCCAGCGACGTAAAAGAATCCAAAGCTGCCGGTTGGCCCCTGCGACGCTCACCCAGTGCTGCCCACTTGTCCAACGGGCTCCGCTTCGGCGGAGGCGAGTAGCGGGGGGTGAGCGACACACGAGGCTTCAACGACGGCGTCTCGTGAAAGAAGAAACCATCAGCGACGAGGTCATCGTCGACGTCGCCCCTGATGTCATGTGTGCGAGGAACCGGCGTCGGCTCCTCCATCTCCATCTCCAACTCAATGCCCATGTCCATGTCCATGTCCATGTCCATCTCGAGCTCTGGCTCCACCACATCGTCCTTCTTGACCTCCTTCTTGCTCTCATGGCTCCATGTTCGCGCGTTGAGCTCCTGCAGCATCTTCATCTGCTGCTCGCGTTCCTCCTCCTCTTCCTCTTCCTCATCATCCCACATATCGCTCCAGCTCTTGGACACGGCATCCTTGCGGCGCCCAAACACTGTCGACATAGACAGCATCATGGGCTTAGCCATGGTGATAGGAAGGGAACCAGCCATGGGCGACACCTTGGCGGGTCGAGAAAGCGGGTTCATGGCGAACGACTTCATCGACACACCCATGTGAGAGTCAACCATGGACGACATGGGAGTCTGAGCACTTGGCGAGCACCAGTCCGATGTAGTGCCCTCCGATTTCGGGAACAACTCCTCGGTGTAGCTCTCATCATCTCGAATCACACTAAGCTGTCGACCAGCATGAGGGCTGGCATGGAGATGCTTGGACCAGGGGAAAGCACCCATCTCGATCTGGGGAGACTGGATCGAGGGGGTTCGGAGGGGCTCACGGTTGGCCGATGCCACGGCCGCCTTCTCAGCGCCGCAGAAGTCGTCCAGAGTCTCGTCCTGAGCGGTGAAGCTCACGAGGCGGAGGAGTGCGTCACGGGCACCGACCAGCGAACGTCTCTTGGGGTCGAGGTTCATGCACTGCACAATGACCTCGTATGTGTCTTGGGACATGGAGGGGAACACGTCGAAGAGCGACTGCTTGTCTCGAGAGTAATCGAGAAACAAGGGGTCTGCCTCGGTCGGGGTGGTGAAAGGGTTGCGAGAGAAGAGAATGTTGAGCAAACAGATACCGATGGCCCAGATATCCGCCTCGCCGGGAGAGTATCCAGCGCCGGCTGAGTCGAACTGCTCCGGAGCCATGTAGCGATCACTGCCCACGGTCATCTCGTAAGACCACTTGTCGGTAGTAGCGAGACCCCAATCACCAAGCTTCATGGCACCGTCCTGGGTCAGGAAGATGTTCTCGGGCTTGATGTCGCGATGGTAGACACCCTTGGAGTGAGCATAGTCGACGGCATCCACAAGTTCAAGCATGAACTGGCGGACGTGCTCGGTCTCCAGAGGGCCGTGGCCATTGCGGATGGCCTCGTAGAGATCACCCTGGTCACAATACTCGAGAACAATGTAGATGTGCGACTCAGTCTCAAACGAGTCGAGGAGGTTGACAATGTTGGGGTGCGATCCGAGGCGGCTGTGCAGAACGAGCTCCTCCGACTTCTCATCAATGGAAAAGTCGGCGTCCATGTCAGAAGAGGCGGTCGTCTTAGTCAGGCACTTGATGGCAACAGTCTCGTTGGTAACGAGATCCTGAGCCATGAAGACCATGCCGAAGGAACCATGGTTGAGAGGTGAGATGGTTTGATACCGCCCTCCCAGGAGAACGCCACCAGTGAACTTGTTCTTGAGACACTCCATTGCGTAAAAATAGGGCAAATAGACTTGGACCAGAGTAAAAAAGAATAAGAAAAAACAGATAGTAGTCGTACAGAAGATTGTTTTTGTTGCGCTGTGAATTGATAACTGAAGATGCGAAAACCGAGAAGGGTGTGTGAGTCGAGACTTTGAGCTCCGTGTATAGTTGAGGCTTTGGGTCAAGAC
Organism: Neonectria hederae; assembly: GCA_003385265.1. Lineage (NCBI taxonomy): Eukaryota > Fungi > Ascomycota > Sordariomycetes > Hypocreales > Nectriaceae > Neonectria > Neonectria hederae. The sequence goes on from QGQB01000302.1 coordinate 63,329, forward strand.
TTGAGTTGGTGATATTGTCGAATATTTGAGTTGTTGAATATACAGGTGGTCGTAGTGACGACGAGATAGAGAAGCGAGGCGTCAAGCAGAAAGGTTGATGGTAGTCGTGGAGGAATCAGAGGCTCATTGGAGGGTATGTTTGCGATAGGCTGGATAACAAAAGAAATCGAATTATGGAATGTTCGTGAGGGTAAGGTTTGAGGACCAAGACGGCCGAAGAAGGTTGAAGCAAGGAAAGAGATTCGTTATGATGACATGGGTGCGTTTTTTTAGTAGATTTGACAAAAGAATGACTCTGACAAATGGGGTGGAATTGGGTGTGGACGACCGAGGACGGAGTCGACCAGGCAGTGAGAGTTGGTGAGTGTTGCGACGAGTTAAATAGCAACGAGGGTGGAAACCGGCTTCGACGATGCCGATGAGTCGACGTGTCGGACCAGACAAGCTGGCACCGGGATGAGGAAGCGGAGCTCAGCTGGGGGCGGTTGAGTCACGCGGACCGGGTCGACCGAAGAGAGAAGACCGGAGAGGTTGGGATGACGATGTCGAAAGGAGTAACCCCAACGACAATGCCAAAACGACGCCTTTTAGAAGGTACGCGAATGCAGGTAACGTGTCTCTTGATGGCCGGGGTCGGCGGTGGGTGTTGTCTCGATGCCGGCGGTTTCGACGAAGGCGGCTCGATGCAAGGCCACGATCAAACTGGCACGTAATGCGGATAGGGCAGACTTGAGGCGAAACGACTTTTGCAGGAAGCCAAGCAGCAACAAACAAGTCAAAGACGCTTCTTCTTCTCGATGGGAATCGCTTTCGCTGATGTGGTTGTTGATGGTGTTGTTGAGTCACAGCGGTAACGTAGGCTTGCTCGGGGCGGGTGGCGAGGCGGAGGCGGCAATGGCGGAATTGGAGAGCGGTTAAAGGGGTAGCGGTACGAGAGAGTGTGAGAGATGGCAAGCTCGAGAAGAAAGAAGGCCTTTGAAGATGCGGAAGCGTACAAAAGGACGGGAAGGAAGTAGGCGAGACGGAAGGGAGATGTATAAGGGTAGGTAGGTAGGTAGGTAGGTAAGGAGAGAAGACAAGAGAGGGAATGGCGGTGATGGAAGTGGAGGATGGGGATAGAACAAAGTGGAGGGGGATGGATAGACGTGGACTGGAGTGGACTGGCTTGGATTCAATTGGATTAGGGGGGTGTGAAGCAGGGAAGAGGGCGGTGATAGGGAGTGCCACTGGCGAGGTGGGTGAGGGTGTGGGCGTGATCATGGGTGTGGATGGTGTGAAAGCGCAGACCACCAGGGACGAGCAGCCTTCACAGACAGGGCAAGAGCGAGTGAATGAGCGACGAGGGAAGTGGGTGCCAAGTGCGAAGGGAACGGGGGCGGCCGGGGTACCGGCGACACGCAGCGACCGGCGACAGCGACCGGGAGGCAGGCACGAAGGGGCCCGTCCAGCCGTCCCGTTTTGTGTTTACTTCAGGTACGTACAGTACAGTTCCTTGCTGGCGCTACCTTGCTCTGTACCTTACAGCAGACGTTCCCAGCCCCAGCATGGTCTCCACCTCTGCTTCCTTGGCTGGCGATGGCAATCCCTCCAGTGCGCTGCAGTACGTGGTATTCGTATTTGCTACGTAGATCTATTAAGACAGTCACGGTACGGAAGTCATATCTCACTGTACTATGTAAGTATGGATTACACGTGCTCTACACGGCTCACAGAAACCTCGTCAGTCAATCAGGCGAGCCAGCGAAAGGCCCCCAGAAGTCCCATATGCACTGACAGGAGGACTCCGAACGAGAAAGCAGTGAGCGAGACAAGAGGCAGAGACAGACGGGATGGGCTGGATGGCGCTACAGTGGGACGATGCCGTAATTGGGATTGGTTTGGATAGGCAGAATGGACGACGGGCAAGCATGAGGAACAGCGGCCGGGGTGTGAGTGGTTTCGTTGCTCAGTGGCCCGGCCTCAGGCATAACGATGACCAAGATAAACACTTCGTCTCAGGCGTCTCAGCGGGCGGGCGCTGGAACGGTAAATATTGAGTGGTGAGTGGTGAGCAAAGCGATGATGGGCACTGGGTTGAGTGACGTGACATGACATCTTTCCCAAACGGGAAAAAGCAAGGCAGAGCGCGGCACTGTGCAATCGAGACCACAGCCGGCCTGTGGGGGCGTATCAAGTGAGTGCGAATAATACTTGTCACGCACGGTAGGCGAGTGCGCGCCAACGTCTCTGTTCAGACGGCACTGTGGACCTCTCGGTACGTGGCTTTTGTGTAGAAGCTGGGCGGCGATTCGAGTACCTTCCAGCGCACTGCCGTGAAGCGCCGAACGCCGTGCTGACGAAGAAGGCTTCATTTCGGTAGTCGGGAGGAAATGACATGCTAGCCAGCGTGACCAGACGGTGCGGCCCAAGCACTATACACGGTCTGATTAGTCTAGATGAAGTATAGCTCGCCTAGACGTAGAGACAACACGGCCTCGCGGCTGGCTGGGGCGGGGTCCTGATAGCGAACACACCGCCCGGTACGCATGTGAGAAGTAGCAGTCCGTGTTGTGCTGTGCTGGCTGGAGACCTGACTGCCACGTACCGAAGGCTGCAGATCCCATCACGACCAGAATGAAGGTGCGACAGGAGGGTGTGCGGGCGAGCAAGGTGAGTGGCCTACAGGTGAAGACAAGCTGCGTCGAGGATGCTCGTGCGCGTGGCACCAATGGACTCACGGGCGCTCAAGGGCGCTCGATGGCTCGTGGGCGAGACCGCGGGGGACAGCCAGACTGTGAGGCTACTGTGTACAGCGTGCTACCGAATCTGGGTGAGTGCGTGACTGACATCGTGAATGACCAAGTGACCGAGAATCTAGTATAGGAAATGGGACGAGGAGCGCCCCAACGAAAATGGGGACAGAATGTATGTTCCCGAAATATTCAAATCTGTTCTTTTGGCTGTTCTGGGTTCAGCCCTCCCATTCTGGCTTGCGTTACGTTCACCAGAGTGCGTTACCATTATAAACAAACTCCAGTCCAGACCGGCCGTGACAACTGCGACAGATGTGACAGCACCAAATCTGGCTTTCGGAGAGCCCACCAAGCTCGTGGGAACCTTGCACCAACTAATGGCTGAAAGGCATGTATCAGCCATCGATAGCTGGCAGCGGCGTCAATGGGCACTAGGCACTGTGGACTAAGTAGCCAAGGAGGCAATGGATGGTAGGAAGGTTGGAACTGGGAAGTGGAAACTGGAAGCCAGCCGCCAGGGGCATTCCAGGTTCTGCCACGATTCCCGTCATCAATTCACCATCAGATTCATCATCCATCCGTTCGTCGGGACTCGGGACTCGGGACCTCAACGCTCCACGAGCGCGCTCGAGTTTCGATAGCGCCGGCCTCGAGCGGCCCCAGCTTTTTCGCTCGCGGCCTGGACGGCGCCCCCTGGCTCTAGCGGCCCTGAACTGCGGGGCGGAGCGAGACTGGGACCGTGACTCCTCGAGTGACTGGACGAGGTGTTGGGATCTTGGTCTTGGAGGCTTCGGCTGGGGATGTCTAGGGCGTGTCCAAGGGTCTTGGGGCCATATGCACTCCTGGCTCCTGCATACCAGTCCAATCCCCGTGCTGTCTACTATGTAGAACGCTGGCCTGCCAGTCATCGCTGTTGTTTTGTTGTTTACTTGAAAGGGGGGGGGGGGGGGGGGGGGGG
>QGQB01000302.1:67028-185165 GCA_003385265.1 Neonectria hederae
GGGGGGGGGGGGGGGGGGGGCAGGGCGAGAGAGAGTAAGGGAGAGAAAGGTTCGACGATACTGCGTCTGCGCGTACGTGCGTCTGTGCCTGTGTCTGCAATAGCGACTGTGCCTGTGTCCAGCAGCGCAGCCGCCGTAATCTTCGGTCGGCGAGAAAGGTGGTCCGAGAGTCGTCGTCACTTGTTGACAAGCAGACAGCGGACGTGACTGGGTCCCAATGTAAACATCTGTGCACGGAGGAGAGATCCATATTATGACATGTCCCCCTGCTTGGAAACGACAAATGGCACTTGCAGTGACTCTGGCAGCCTAGTGGCACCAACCGTCTCGCATTCTGGCTCTGCGCAAGTCCCCGTACCGAACGTGCAACGTCGACTGTCCGAGTGGCCGGTTCGTCGTAGCAGAACGCGCGCGCCTGGCTGAGTGGCGGGAGACAGACCGTTACGAATGGTTGTGGTTGGCACGCAGGACCGGTTACGGATTGCACGAATATACTGACGCAAGAGGTGTCCCCTAACGTCGCATCCTACCGTTTATTGAGTTTGCCACATTATTTCGCAATACCGTCTACCTAAGGTAGGCACCCAGGGTAGGTCCTTTGATATTGGTGCTTAACGTTAGTATCCGAGCATTCCTGTCAATCAGCCAGAAACAGATGGGATCGTGGCAAATGCACTGGCGAATACAGGTACGGGAGGCACGCAAGATGCGAATGACGAGATTTGCGAGGCAAGGGATGAATGAAGACATGTACTCCGTACGAATACGTAGTACGTCAGGCACATTGAAGCTGTACGAATACTTCGTAGCATGTTGCGAATTGTGTTGGGGAAGATGCTGTCATGTCTCGTGTTGGATTGCATGTTCTGTCCTCGTGCCTGTCCTTTGTCTCATCCCTCCCCCGCTGTTCCCGGCTGGGTTGGCGAGTCTGACCAATCCAACATTAACATTAATTCGATGCAATGCAATTCCAATTCGCATCAACCCGAAGCCGCCGGATGAGGGGTCAACAGTGACCACCTCCTGACCAGAAGGAATCTTGAGATATTGTTGGAGGAAGACACAATCGCGAGATGGAAGCTGCACGGAATTGATACATCAGCTTGTATGGACCCTTGAACAGGCCACCTGGAGACGGCATGACACCCTATACACCTATAGACGTACGTATTCGTGCAGCACAGTGGATACTGGAGACACCAGGCGGCATGCACAGGTGCTACTGTGCGTCAATCAAGTGAGTTGAGACCCAGTCCAGTACAAAGTACAAAAGTACTTACCGTCTGTCCCATCTTCCATTGCACTGCCATGGCTGTGCGCGGACAGCTCGCGCACTGCCTTTTCCGTCACTCATCCACTCTAGGTGGGAGGATGCATTTAGAACAGGACAGGTATCCCAAATACATTTTCTACATAGGTACATAGTAATAGTACGCCCAATTACTCGTAAAGACGACTTGCATCTTGACAAGAGTATCCACTATATTCGTCACAGATCCCGGATGGAGTCTATCCACGCTTACACAGACAGCGCATCTGTTCTATTGCCTTCTCTCCTCTCCGCTGGTTGCCTGCATGAACTGGCCAGCCTGCCTATCTCGACTCACAGGCGACATGACCCTCTATCGTGGGTTCGTGGTGGAGGCATAGTTCGGGGTCCATGGCCTTCCATCTCTTACGGCCCAGTTCCTGGAAGAAATGGAAGGCTACAGGGGCTCTGTCGGGGAGCCATGGACGGCGTACGGGCATCCCCACCTATCGCAGCACACCCTCAGCGCCCTGTTTCGGGAACACTCAGGGAACCTCTCAGGGACTGCCACCACAGCATGCCATTCAGCGCCCGCGAAACAGACTCGGGCTCCCAAGCTCCACTCAGTTGAGGATCCCCTCTGGGTTCCATCGATGTACTTGCTGCCCTACGATACTATGATTAGCAACCTGTCGGTACTCGATTCCCATCATGCATCTCGAAATTGCAAGGTAGCCCTGGGGGCGGCTTCAGAGTCGAAACGCCCCCCTTTCCAAGCTCTCTAATATAGACACAACACACCCTACTCCACTCACCGCCCGCAACGCAAGCACCTTGGTTTTGATTGCGAGTGGGCTTTTCCTGCTCTTCTCCAGGTTAGGTAGGTAGGAACCTACTTACTTCGTACAGCAGCGCGCGGGGCCTAGAACGGGTGACACACCCAAACGCAGCGAATGCCGGAAAAAGTAGCATTGAGGTAGGAAAGAGGATTTGGGGACTGAATAAGTTGTTCACTTTTGCTTGAGATACACCAGCTATATGTCGGCAAATTTTGTCACCTTCTTTTGGCGTGCCACTTTTTCTGCCCCCCGCGTGAGCAGGTGCTACGTAAGATCCATCCAAGCTTCGAAGCTCAGACCAGATTTTCTAAGCTGAGCTTCCTGCGGCTGACCTCGAGTTCGCTTGACCGCCTTTCATCTCTGGTAACCGTTTCTGGCCAAACAATTCATCCATCTCACTCGCTCACGCAACCCAGCGCAACATCCTCCTACTCGTCCAGCCTCCCTGACCAGAATCCTCTTCAGCCCAATCGTCCCTGTCGCTAGACTTGAAGCGGTCCAGCCCGGATCCAGGAACACATAGGCCACTCGCTGCACCGTCCGAAGACCATCCCATCCTCCATCTAGGAACCGATCGTGCAAACCCAGCAGGGATCGAGATCGAACTAGGAAAAGTTTTTGTTTTAATTCTCTTCCATTTTCTTGATTTCGTGCCTCGTCCTGAATTCATCCGGCCTTGTTTGACGACAAAATTTTCTCTGTGGCCTTGACCGCCATCTGGTAATTTCTGGCCTCTTGTCCGACGGAAGCACGCACTATGGCTCTAAGCATCGCTGAAACAGACGTGCTCGTCTTTGACATTGGTAAGATAGAGGAAATGCCGAGTCCACTCCTCCTTGGCCACTCAATTTTTTTTTTGGTTGTTCAGTGTTACTGTGCTGGCAGTGGTACTGTGCTGGCTAGCGGTTAATTGGAGTTGGCTGTCGTGGTGAGAACTTGGTTATGACTCTTATGATTGTGATTATCATTATCATTGTTGTTCTAAATTGGTACCTCAGTGGCTGACATTCTACCTTGCCACGTCGACTTGCAGAGGGAACCGTTTGTCCCATTTCCTTTGTCAAGGACGTCCTGGTAAGTTCGCTCCGTTGTCCGTCCTCCGTTCCCCGTGCCCTTTACCGCCTCCGTCTTTCGGGCCTCCGTCCCAGTCTCTCCCCAACCTCTTCGGCCGAAACATCCTGGGTGCCGTGTTGTTGGTTCTCACAGATCCTGGGTCCCGCGCTAGGCCTCGGATGCATGCGACTTTCAGCGCCCTGCACCTGCACACCAGCCTCCTGTCTCACCGACTTTGGCTCTGCTTTAGCTCTGCCCGACATCGTCGTCGGCATCATTGCTGTGTTGTTGCGTTGCTGACTTGGGTTCCCCGTCGCGCCAGTTTCCTTACGCTCTCGAGGCCCTTCCTAAAGTTCTCGATCGGGAGTGGGATACCCCCGCCTTTGCTCCCTACCGCAATGCTTTTCCGGCGGAGTACCGCGATTCTCGCTCGGACCTTGAGGCCCACGTCCGAGATCTGATCGCCCGCGACGTGAAGATCTCATACCTGAAGGCCCTTCAAGGCCATCTTTGGGAGCAGGGCTATGCCTCGGGCGAGATTCGAGCTCCTCTCTTCGCCGATGTGGCTCCCTTCATCAAAGCCGCCCATGCCGCCGGAAAGAAGATCATCATCTACTCTTCCGGTTCGGTGCCGGCACAAAAGCTCCTCTTCGGTCACACCAACGCCGACCCCTCAGACCTGAAGCCCCTCATATCTGACTGGTTCGACACTGTCAATGCGGGACCCAAGATGGACGTGGCCAGCTACGCGACGATCCTCTCCAACTATTCCGACATTAGCCCGGAGAGGTGGCTCTTCCTGAGTGACAACCTCCTTGAGGTTGACGCCGCTATTCAGTCGGGTATGCGCAGCTTCCCCGTCACTCGTCCCGGAAATGCGCCCTTGCCGCCCGACCACCACCTGTCGAAACTCGCTCTCTCCGAGTTCACTCACGACTCAGCGTAGCGACAACCAGCTGCAGGTGGATAGTGAAGGAGAACGATGGTGTGGCACCCTCCTTGCGGAGCTGGCAGAGTACGAATCACTAGGGATCTGACCCCCAAATCCGAGACCACGCTATCGAACTAATTCTTGACCACTCGTGACCCAAGATGTTCCACCAGCCATGCAGGCGTTGCCATGGCTTGTATGTGGTGCAATGCGGCATGTCGTATATAATTTGCGAACCAGAGGCGCTGCTGTTTGCCAAGAGGTATAGTCATGTTATTCCATCTTGATACCAGTGTCCACGCTGGCCAAATAAACACAGGTGGTCCATGAGTTGTTGGACATATCTGACGAGGGCGGGCAGCAAGTGGTTAGGCATTGGCGCATATGCGTCCCGGCCTTCGCCTATGCGTCGTGTTCGTCCGTCATGTCCCTCCTGTTTGCCGTGTTCCTTCTATCCCGGCCGACTTGCCGAGCCCTTCAAGGTCATGACGAAGTTATTCCGTATTCTTCCTGGGTTCATCTCCTTCTTCGTAAAGTTTGGCAGCCTTGTGAAAGCAGAGTCCCTCCTCGTCCATAGTGAATATGACAGCTTCTGAGTCATCTTGGTCTTCAACCGGACATACCCAAGGATTTTCATGAGTTCGTCGAACCTGGCGTCGGTAAAATAACGAGAGTTGTCGACGCAGCTCCGAGGTAGAACGACAAATAGCGAAGGAAACAGTTCCGTACCGGTCCCTTCCGGCATATCTAATGCTTTGCGAAGGAAAGAAAGTGTTCGAAGGAGCATCTCGCCGCGCCCCTCGGGTTCGGGTACGAAGTTGAGGACTAGACTGAGTGATATGATATCAAACGTCTCGGATTCATCCTTGGGCAGCGGCCGATCCATGAAGTCTTGCTGCTTGATGCCGGGTTCCTGGCTATTCAGATCAATATGCTGCATGTTGAAGATGCCGCTGGTTGAACAGGCATTCCGGGTGCTCAGAGAGCCGACCTCGAGCATCTTGAGCGGTTGATCGAGTTTCTTCAGTTCAGCGACGGGAAGCCACTCGAGTAGCACCTTTGACGTGTCGCCACCGCGGTCGAGGCTCTGGCCTTGCAAGCTTGCCTTTTGGTAATGATCGATGCCGCCCAGCTTTTCCATTTGCGCATTGATGCGCTCCTCACCTTCCTTGTCGCCCTTGGCTGCTGCTTGTCGGCGCTGTTTGTCCAGTTGGTGATGGGTGTTGATGAGGGTCCGGCTTGCCTTTCGAGACATGGACCGGGATGACTTGACCGTCGGTGGGCGGCCGCTGGAAAGGCTCTTTAGCCTTGTTGGTTTCTTGGAAACCATGGTGACGCAGGTGAGTTGTGAGATGACAAGTCCATGTAGTTTGGTTCCTCAAGTTCCTCCAAGGTCCAACGTCTCTTATCTCGACATGAGTATCCAGCAAGGTTGGGCGCGATGGTTAAGTCTTACAACAACGTGACGGAGCAACCGGACGACTCAATATTATGACATGGAATTGTAATGAAGGGCGCATTCCATCGGGAACATGCTAGGTTTGCGTAGCGATTCTTGAAACGGACAATTGGCGTGAATTCTGTTCCTACCTGGCTCATCCCCTACACACAGGCAGAGCATTTCTCGCGGGCCCTGCTGACATACACAATCAATTAAAGGGTTGGCGGGAATTTCAGTCACGTGATAGTGCTAGATCCGCCAATTTGTCCAATCATAACACGCCATCGCTCCAACCCTAATCGCAAATCCACACAGATGCTAAAATTCCCTTTTGCGCTTTGGATTTCTTTTTTGCCTTGACCTCTACAACCCACGCCAACGACAACTTCACCACCCGACAACTCGTGCCCACGACAACCGACACAATGGCCGGAAAGGACGCTTCAAAGGGAAAGAAAGGTACGGGATGAAACCATGACACACCGGCGCGAGATCCGCTCGCTGCGCGCAAAATAAAACACGATCATCCAACGAGGATTTTTCTCGATCTCGGAGTCGTCTTCATCTTCCGCATCATGCAGCAGCAGATTTTGCGAGTTCTGAAACAGAGCGATTGCTGATGCGTCTTCTCATATAGCCCCTGCCAAGGGCCTCAAGCAGGCCAGCGCTGCTGCCAAGGCTGCTCTCAAGGGCGTAAGTTGAGATCGCATACGCCACCCGCCTTGCGCCTTGTCGGCTAACCATTCGTGTGTTCTGCAATAGACCAACTCCCACAAGAAGACCAAGGTTCGCTACAGCACCTCGTTCCACCGACCGAAGACCCTGGTCGTCACGCGGACGCCCAAGTACCCCCGCAAGTCGGTTCCTCACCTGCCCCGGCTTGATGAGCACAAGATCGTCATCCACCCTCTCAACACTGAGAGCGCCATGAAGAAGATGGAGGAGAACAACACCCTCGTCTTCATCGTCGATGTCAAGGCCAACAAGGCCCAGATCAAGCTCGCCCTCAAGAAGCTCTACGACATCGACACCATCAAGATCAACACTCTGATCCGGTATGCGCTCGCACTTTCGTCAATCGACACCAAACCAGACCAATTTATACTGACATGTTTTCTAGCCCTGATGGTTCCAAGAAGGCCTATGCCCGCCTCACCCCCGACGTCGATGCCCTCGACATCGCTGCCAACAAGCTTTCCCTGGTTTGAGTTTGCTGGGCTGGGTTTTGGCAAGTCATTGGGTTGGTTTTGTCTGCTGAAATGCACGGCATTGGGCATCGGAAAAGGCGCATTAAAGAGCTTGTCGTTTAGAGTGCAAAATGATCATGAATTCAATACCGGCCAAACACCGTACCGCGTCCAGCTGAAAGCCGTTACCGAACCCGTTGTAGACTGTTGAAAAGATCTATTTGTTCAAACCGGTCGTTATGTGTTCATTGCCGTAATCCGCCGAGCCATGTCCAAGAGAGAAGCTTTGTTGTTTGATTCCAATAGCCAGAGTCGTAGTAATGTACATGGCCATCCATCCTGCCAACCGGCCATGCCAAGCCGACACAGGTTCTTCCATGTCGGTGGGCATATTTCTATCCGTTCAGTCCTTCTTGTCGTCTATTAATGTACAGATCTTCCACCGCCGCATTCTCCTTCTCGTAACGTGACATAACTCCAGTCGGACACCAACAAAAGCCCTCTCTGGCTCTCAACCTCATGGGCATGAGTTTGTTTCAGTTGCGCATGCTGTTGAGGTGCTTCATCGTCAGGTAGTTCATGTCGAGGAAGCGGTCGACGCAGTTGGCTAGGCAGCCCTGCTCGCCGTTGTCGAGCTTGGAGTTCTTGATGCCGCCAGTGACGCACTTGTTCCAGCAGATCTGGGTAAGGCTGTGGGTTTCTGCCCATAGACTGTATTAGCAGCTGTACAAAGAGACTACGGGCGAGATGGGGCCCTTGGGTGGAGGAACGTACGGGCCTGGATCTGCGAGCGCTGCTGCTCATTGGCGAGGAATTGGCGAAGGTCGGTCTTGTCCTTGTCGTTGAGCCTCTCAAGGTCGGCGTTCTCGAGGTTGATCTGGGAGCTCATCGTTGCGGTTGGCGGGTGGACGTCGTTGACTGCGTGAATTGGGTTGATGTATAATATACAGCGATGGTTTCGAGGTTTGCGCTGGTCAGGATTTTAGATGCAGTGGTAGATGGGCGGCGGCCAATGAGATAGCGTGGAGTCATGACTCTGAGGCCCCACATTTGGCTTGCTGAGCATAACTGCGATGCATTCATCTCATGTGCACTTTATGCATGAAATGAAAGTAACACCTTTTCCCTTTGAAAAGGCCCGGTATCCTTAAAATCAACTAACAAAGAATTTTCCCTGGCTGGTCTTTATTTAATTCTATCAACAGCATCTTCATCGACAGCACCTGAAAGGACAAGTCTATGACGAGTCTAACATTAATGCCAGTGCGGACACCACCGCACAAGCTATTATGTACATGTCCCAGTCTAGGTATATAGAACATGTTCAAGTATGTATATACCCCAGTCTATACTCGAAAAAAGAACAACAAACGAGAGACGGTGCCTCTGAAAAGACTGCAGCCGAACGATGGCTAAATCCAGCGCTTCCAACGAGCGAGCGCCAGAATCAAGACGCACAGGAACGTCATGAAGCCGATAATACCAAAGAAAGGACCAAGGCTCGGGGTATCCTTAAACGGAACCAAAACGTTCATTCCAAACACACCGCTCACAAGATTGAGTGGGACTAGTACAGAGGCGAGGAAGGTGATTTTGCTGAGCACCTGGTTCGTTTCCGTTCCCTGGGAGATGCTGTTAATGGAAAGAGTCGCCAGATAATTGCTGTGCGAACGAGACAGGATCTTTTCGAAGTGGCCCAGACTGGTGGCCATCGTTACCACGTGATCCTGGATGTCGCCCAGATACATGCCAATGTCCATGCGCGGCGTGACCTTATAGTTTTCGTTGCACCGCTTGGTGAAACCCCGAAGGACGTCGGCCTTGCCACCAAGGAGTCGGAGCAGAGCCATGCAATTCTTGCGAACTCGGCCAATGGAGCGGAGGAACGAGCTGGAGTCGTCTTCGCGCATGACGAACACCTCGTCTTCAATGGCATCCGCTTCAAGCTCAATCTGGCGAATATGCGGGCCGAATGAATCAACAATGTCATCGCTATTCAAATCAAGTCAGTCCACAGCTCAAACAGCAGCACCCATATCAAAGACGATAAGATACATACATTAAGGCATAGCATATCCAGTCGCTGCTCAGAGAGACGTAGTCCTTCAAAGCAGTAATTCTCTTGCGAACTTGAGTCGCATGAGAGTTTGGCGCGAAGCTGAAGCTGAGCGTGCCCTCCCGAAACACAATAACATAGATGTTGAAGGGCTCGTACTCAATGCCATCGGGCTCCTGGACAATGTGGAAGGAACGAAAGCAGGCGAAGTAGTACGACGGGAAGAGCTCAATCTTCTCCCGGGCCTCCTGTGTGACGATATCCTCGATTGTCAGGGGATGGATGCCAAAGGCTTTGCAAATCGCCTGGATCTCCTCCTTGGTAGCCGTGTTGACGTTGAGCCACCAAACGCCATCCTCTTCGTCCTCCGGCAGTTCAAAGAGTCCGCGAATGTCCTCTCCAGGAAGGACGAGATCTCCCATTTCTGGGGCATGGATGGTTGACTCCCATGCGGAAGAAAAGAAGCTAAAGCGGTTGCTATCCACAGGGGCCTGCTGTTGGGGCGCCTTTTCAGGCTTCGGTTCGGTAGCTTTTTCACGAGTCATGGAATCCTCCGACGGAAATTCCAAAATATCGCCGTCAAGGGTCGCCATCTGCGTAGGACGAGAGTTGGCAGTGTGCGTTCGCAAATCTTCAAAGCTCTGAGAAATAGAAAGCTTACGAGCCTCATCACGAGCAACTTGCTCGAGAATGAACTCGTCAAGATAGTCGAAATCAATAAACAGCTTATCTTTTCTCTGATTTTCCTTGAGGGGGAAGCACACGTCCTCCTCGGCGGTGGTAGCAAAGCTGACCGCGTCGTCATCGACATCAATCGTATGGGGCCTGCTGCGGAAACTGCGCTTGCTCGATATAGACATGGCACGGCTCAAGCCGTCTTCTTGCTCGGGCCGTGATTCAGAGAATGACATCTCGCGCTCTCGGCGACGGGCTTCAGCAAACGCCTTGACCGAGTTGGGAGGCGAGATGGATCTTCCATCAGAAGAGTCTACTGTCGGCCGGCGGCTGCGACGAGCGGTTGGGGAGATTTGTCCCGACTCTTCATCAATAACGGCCTCTTCGAAGTCACGGACCCGAATTGCTGGGGCGCTTTGCTCATTTTCGATGTGCCGAGAACCATAAAGGCTATCGAACGTCCCGCGACGAGGCCGTTCATGCCTCTGAGCTGACGCCGCCTGGTGGCGGTGGTCGTCGAGCTCCGGCACGGGGGTGTCGTAGCGGGTGTCGGAGGCGTTCTCGTCGTGGTCAGACATTTTGAAAGTTCAACGAGTCGGCCTTAATCGATGTATTTAGGAGGACGTCCGTGAGTCGTCCGTGTGCCGAGGGTAAAAAGGGTTATTTCCAAGGGGGGAGGTGGGTGGAGGTTAGATGGGGGATTCCGGTTCAAGGTCCCATACTTTTTTCGTAGCAATGGCGTAGACTGAAGTCGTTTATAGACGTCGCGCCCGGCGCGGCAGCGGCGCGCCGAGTCTTAGTGTTGATCAAAACTGTGAGAAACTATCCGGCGTGGGTCGCCAGATGGGTTCTGGTCGGTCCAAGGAGGATATGGCAGGCGGTAGAGGAAAGTCGACTTGGCACGAAAGACCAGTTATGGGGGCTTCTTGTTTACTCCGCTGTAGACCCAGAAGCCGGGACCGAAGAGCGAAGGGGGGGAGTCGGCTTGGGGGGCGAGTTGAGCCAACTTGAAGACTTGAGTTGAGTTGGGGCAGGACGCCAGCTAAAGAGACCGTTGGGGGACGTTGAGGAAGCGGTTCAGGCTGTCGGTAGATACAGAGGAATGCAGGTCGAAGACGCTCTGGGCTGAAGAAGAAGGAGGCTTCAAGACGAAGCGGATGAGCATCGACTTGGGAATCAAATCGGGCTGAGATATGATGTTGTTGAGGCTTGAAGCGAAGGGGGATCGGGTCAAGGCTTCGTTGTCGTTGTTAGGGGCTCGTATGACGAACAGGGTCAAGGGGTTGGTCCAAATTGTTGCCGGGACGGCAGGACCAGAGAGAGAAAGGAGGCAATAACTGCGGTGTCTTGAGATATGGCACCTGTATTCAATGGAGATGATAAAGAAGAAATTGCAGAGAGGCAAGATCGATTGGTGCCAAGAGCGACAAGGCGAAGAGCAGAGTGAAAGAGAAGAGTTCTGGATGGGCTAGGATGGACGAGCGAGATAAAGAAGGCCAGGCCTAGGACAGGAACGGGTTAAAAAAAAACTGTGCAGCAACCACGCAAGGGCCTAGAAGCGACAGCGGCCAGTGAGCGATGTCACAAGCCAGCCAGTGCCAGACCAGAGTCCAATGAGAGACGAGGGCGAGCCACCGCCACCTTCCCTGCAGGGTCACCGACAGGGCAGAAAGCCAACGCTGAAGCTACAGCCCGGTCTGTGCGTTCCCGGCGCGCCACAGACGCCACAGAACGGGAGGCCGGCATTCTCGTGTGTTTTGGGGCATTTCCCTAGATGCGAATTCTGCCCGAACCACTGAAGCGGATCGCAATGACACAGGCCCAGAGGGAGGACTCCAACTGGCCAATTTGGCTAGGATGAAGCATCCGGATGTCACTTCCGACCCGAGTACTGCCTACGTATTCCCTGACGCTGACACGAATGACGAGATGTTTCCCTCCCGGCACTCTCGCTGTAACAATAAAATTTTCTCCTGAATTCCTCACGAGCTTTATCATGCTCAATCACCAACCCATCCTGACTTCCATGAGACCTCGTCTAAAAAAGTAGTTCCTTTCCTGATCATGACGCTATTATTAGAGCCGAGTCATGTATCATATCAGTCACCTCTGCCAAGGTTCCAAGAGTTTTGCTAGCCACCAGAGTCACATGCTGCTGACATAAGGTAGCCTGCCCGCTCTTTAGGTAGTTCCGGGAGCTGGTGCGGGTTCCAGCCGCGTGCCTCTGACCAACCGGGGCCCCTTTGGACACCTCGTCAGTATTTCGTAGTCGAGGATCGGAGACAGCACCACGAATACAGCACACCACAGAGCTCGTCGCAAGATCCAAACTCCACGGTCCTCCCCTCAGCAAAACAAACATTTACCTGACAGTTGCCTACGCTGGACCTCACTCTTACAATCAGCCATTCGTCACGCCAATCCGCTACTAGCAACAGTCGTTCGCTGTTACAACAGCCTCGTCTAGCTCCCTCCCTCTCTCCAACATGGCGGACGTCCTTGATCAGGTCCGTGACGTTGTCGACGGCCAGATTGTAAATCACCCTGTCACCCTATCACCATTTGCTTGCATCACGACGCTGACTGTGCTTCATTCCAGGACTTTGAAGGCCAGAAGATCACCGAGCTCCTCGCTACCATCCTCCTAGTCATATCCGGGGTACGATTCAACACACATCACCTCGCAGCTTTGCCTAGCTTCTTTCGCACCGCGCTAACATCTCCTGAAGGCACTCTCGTTCATTGTCGGTTATATCCTACAAGACATCAAGCTCGCCGTATACGTGGGATCCGGGGGAACGATCTTGACGTTCCTGGCAGTGGTGCCACCGTGGCCCATCTACAACAAAAACCCAGTCAAATGGTTGCCCGCAGGATACGCGGTGGATTTGGCAGCAAGCAAATCGAGTCAATAAATATGCGGCCTATCTTAGGCTCGGCGGGTTGGGTAGCTCTGTGTACACCCAATGCAGCCCATGGTGGCCACGAGACTGTCCCTCCTCTCTCATTGTGTTATGCCTTGACTCGTGTCTCTTAATCTCTCGTGCCTCCCCATTCACCGTCCGTACTTCTGGAATTCCCAATCCCTGTTGTCTAGGGGACAAACCGATCTGGCCTTGAGCCATCGTGAAATGCAGTGGAAGTGGAAAGCATGCTGCATGACTGTTAGCAAGTGTTGTGTAAAATCAATATTGGAATCATCTTACGTTGCAGATACCCCATGCCACGGTGCACTCCTCGCTCGTAGCAGAAGCTTGGTTGGCCTGACACTCGATGCCTAGAGTCCGGCCTGTTAGCTGGTTGTCCTTGTTATCCAGACCACAACTTCTGAGGCGACTCACATAGATCCATGATGTGGTTTCGACAGATGGCACAGTTGTCCACCACGATGTCCCATGCCCAGAGAGCCACGGCGTTCCACTATTCGCCTATGGTCAGCAGAACTCCCTGGGAGGGAATGGGATAGTCATCGACCATACCTTCTTCACCTCAAACTTCTTTCTGACCTCGATGCTCTTGCCGTTGGCCCCATCAGCCTTCTTGGTGACCGGCGCATCGCTCATCTCGACGTCAGCCATGGTGTGTGGGCGGGTGTTTCTCGCGGAGGTCGGATGTGCAGTCGTCGGTTACCGGTGGCGGGGTGATGGGATCGAAAGCGGCACGGCTGTAGGGCGGGAAAGACGGTGGCGGTCAGCAATGGGGCTATCTTTGGGAATCGCAAGCAAAGACGGGGGGTAGGGATGAAGAACAGATGATGCTGACCTCTTTGAGTTGCGGTCGAGAGATCGGGTGGAACTCGCCTGTTATGTGTGCCTGTGTGTGCCTGGAGGTGTCAGAAAACCGGAGCATGACAGAGGGAAGGCTAGCTCAGCTTGCCCAGCCTTGGGGGTTCAACAGGTATGTAGGTACCTTGATGGAGGAAGCGATCTGGGTACCAACCTCAGGGTTACTATGTCACGGGAAGGCAGGGTGGCAGTCGTTTGTTTGTTAGATGACTTTCTTTGCAGGGCATCTGTAGTGTTGATAATGATTGATGGTTAGATGCATGGCTAAGGTACATAGACTACATGGCTGATGGAGTGGATCCCGCCCGGCATCGTCGGTGAGCCGCCTCTGGATGGTGAGGATTGAGCGACTGCCTTGCAGCGCAGCCGGAGCTGTCCCAACACACTCCCAGGCCAGGGCGTTCTGGGGCCGTCGCACTCGCTCCCCTCTGAGTTACAGGGTACAAACAGTGAGTGAGGGGCAGGATGGATGCCCGAAGTGGACGTCCCCTGCGCACGGAGAAGGTGGGGGTGGGTGGCGGGAGACGGGCAGTCCGATGACTCGGAGTCCCGCAAGGTGACTGGGTCATTGAATGCATCTCAGTACTAGGGACGGGCGTCATGGGACTGAATGGGGCAATTGGGGCATGGCGACAGGAGATGTCGGGGATCCTTCTAAGGATTCATTCTTCCATTCACATTGACATCAATGGAATACCTACTACTTAGGTACATGAGATACCAAGTACATAGTATGAAGTGTACTAGTAGGCACTGAGTGAAACACCTGGAACCTAACTTCACACCCTGGTGAGCTACCTGGAAGCCTTGCTCTGACAGGGTGCAGCACATCCATTCCATCCAGTCAATGGCGACAGCCTGCGTACCTTCAGTCTCTTAAGAGGACTTAACTTAGACACTTATGCACCTACTGAAGGCCGCCTTGCCGCAGTCCCCCGCCACCCGCCCGCGCACCCGCCTAAACAACCCGCCCAGGTCGCTCTATTCGTTAAGGTACCCTGCGCATACAAACAACCCGCCTATGTACCCGCCTGAAGCGCCCCCCAGCCTGATTTCCTTTCTCCGCCCCATCGCCATCATACCCTTTTTCTCCCTCTCTCCCTCCTCCACTCATCCTCTTCTTCTTTTCTCATCTCATCCATCAATCCCATCCCCGCTGCATCATGATCGCGCCCAGCGACTCGTTCTTCAGACTTGCTGCTTTCCAATCAATCATCTCTCCTGCCTCATCGCCCTCAACGCACCCAACCTCGGTCCATCTTCCGGATTCCTAGCCCGGTTGTTCCTGTCGCACCCGCCCTCCACTCGAACCCTCACCCTTCGCCCTTGAAACCATGAGTGAGACCCCTTCTCAGCCAACGACCACACCCGCCCGCCGCAGGCAGGGCCGTGGCAATGGTCGCTCCGCTGCCCACAAGGCATACGCCTCCGAGAATGACGTTGCCAACGTCGACCCGTCTCGCTACGACCGCACCCCGCGAACCCCTCAGAAACCTGGTCTCGACTCTCCCGCGCCTCACACAAGCAATGCCAACACCAACTCTAAACAGCGATCTCGGAATAAGCCTCGCGCCCCCAAGAATATTCCGACTTCCCCAGAGTCGGGACGTCCCGGCCATCACACCCCACCTCAACAGGTCTCCTCCATGAGATCAACAGCCGTCCCAGCATTTGCTGGAGCCACCTTCCACGCATCTCCTGCGCCTTCAGCCCTACCTCTTCCGAGTTTCATCACCAAAACATGCACCGATTCTCCCGGCCTCAAGGCATCCCGGGAAATTATTCAGGAGCCTTCGCCCCCCACCGATTCTGACGCCCCTACACCTTCGCACCCAGCCTCGGCGCCCGTCGTCCAGGAATCTCCGCTTGATTTCATGTTCCGCGCCCATCGTGAAGAACAAAGTCGCCAACGACACGGAAGCCCCGTCAGCCTCAAACCATCGGCTCTTGCATCTGATTCGCCATCTACTCGATCGCCCTTTGAGTCCGGCAGCATCCCCAAACCTTCAACCCTCCCGCAATCAGCTCGCTCCCAGCCGAGATTTCAGCTTGGAATCGGTAGCGCTGAATTAGATGGAACCCCTGGCCGCGTCATGGGCCCGGCCTTCTCCACACCCTATCAAGAACGCATCAAGGCCGCCCGATCCAACACTGCTCGATCACCGGCTTCCCAGCAGCTTCCACGTCAATCGTCCGCCCCGGAACCGACTGAAGACCCCACAGAGGCCCTCAAGAAGTTCTTGTTCAGCGGGCCTTCTGGACCTGTACCCAACAAGGCACTCAGTGGCTTCTCTCCTGCTAGACCTCCCCCAACACAAACCAATAGCCTTCCCACTATGACCGGCGCAAGCGGCGGCCACGAGGGCCGCTCTAATAACCTTCAGGCTATGGAGGACGATCTTCGACGAATTCTCAAGTTAGATCTAGGGGCTGGGTCCTCCAATGCTCAGCGACGTCTCTTTTCCTAGACCATTTGACTGGGGCGTTTCGTCTTGCAAGGTTTCTGTTGTTCTTCATCGACATCTCTTTTTCGTTTATCAGGTCTCTTCTGACGAGGGTACGAAACGCGGTATTGGGTGACGGTGGATCTGTCGCCCATTTGGAGGGTTCGGGTTGGACTGGCTGGCGTTTTACGGGTCATGACGTATCGGATTTATTGGATCAGGCATGATCCAACTATAGGACCGCCGGGAGCCATCTTTTCTGTGGCCAAAGGCTGCAAAGTCTGGATCGTTTTGGGCCTGGATGTAACTGGATGTGCGCTTGTATCAAGACGGACACCTGCTTTTGGACTGGTTTTTGATGATACCCGAGGGTTTTATTCGATACGAGAATTGGCTGGGCGCTCTTAAAGATGTGCTTTGCCAACATGATACGACATTATCACAACCATGTAGTTGCCAACAACATATTTAGGTGCTTATCACGTCATGTCCTTCCTAGACTCGTGAATATTCCCTCTGTTCTTGTCTTCGTGGCCATCCGAGCTCCCAACTGTGGGCAGATGCATAGAAACTCGCCACACTGGCGACCTTAGATCAGCTGTAAGCCTTCATGTTGTTAGTTGTCGGTTCAGACGCCCCTAGCAACAGTGGTAAGAGATGTCACTGGTTTTCATTGTTATTGTTTTTATTTATTTAAATAAAAACCCCCATCTCGTCTGTCAATTCTGTGCCTTTGTATCGTCTCTGTCTCAGACGGAGTTGGATTTCTCAGCTAGTTTCATTACTTTCCTTAACTCAGCACTGATATTATCTCTAACCTCAAATGGACAGCAGACTATATACACAGTGGATGGTCGGTTGTCACAGTCTACGATGAATCATGTTGACATGGGTTACAGGAATATTTAATCTGATTTTAGTAAGCACATGGTTTAAGCTTTGTTTGTTTTTCAGAGGGGGTATGTTAGAAGCAAATTGACAGTCCCCAGTGAAGGTTATCGAAATAATGGGGTTAGAGAGATAGGTTCGAGCAGCCCGATTTAGACGAGTTGGCGGCATACCCTGGAAATAGTCGCGAGCAGTTACAGACTGAAACTATCCAGAGAAGAACATATTTGCGTTGTAAACATGACGTTTTTACGACATTGGAGGAGTATAGCTAAGAATTATTAATGGCATCTACTACCCTATACCGTATCACATCTTCGACCTGTGTCTCCGTTTCTCCTCCCGTGAATAGATCATCCCATGCGACAGTAGCAAATACTTGGAGAAGAAGTCCTCAGCAAACTCATCAAACCTGATATAATCGCCTCCAAGATGATACGCGGCCGCAATGCCGCTCACACAAGCAAGTTCGTGCATATTCTGGTGATGATCGTTAGTTCAACGTGTCAAACTAAGGCCGCAACATAGGGAACCTTACCACCAACGTCCATGAGCCAGCGAACCATGTACTATTCTTCCCATGAAGAAACATCATACCAGGAACAACGCGCACGTAGTGCTGCCAGCGGTGTCCCAGTTGGTGCCACCAGTTGCGCTTGATGATCTTGGCCTCGCTAATCTCGTCAATTGTCCACAGGTCTTGTTGATCCTTGTTAAGGAATATTGTTTGATAAACGGGCTCGAAGGTGTCTTCCGAGCCAAGCTGAGCCTTTCTTAGTTGGTGTTGATAGTTGCTGCAGTTGAATGACATTTCAATCAGGCGTGGATCTTGCTGATACGTAGACGTGTAGTACATTGGAGTGAACCCAGCCGATGACTCTTCACCCTTCGAGAAGGCAATTTGCTTCTTCTGATCCTCTGTCCTGGGCTTTGCGCAGAGCTCCGATTTGAAATGCGTCTCGTAGTGATTCTCAAAGTATTTGGTGTCAGTATGGGTGATTGTGATATCGTCATAGAAAACTGCACCACCGAGGACGAGCTTCTCTCGCCAGGTTGCCGCCTTTCCCAAAATACGGAGTGCGTCGTCGGCCAAGACACATAATACCATCTCGTCAAATTCCTCGTCGGTTGACTGTTCTCTGTCGTCGTTCCTGATGCGGAGTGTGACATCGCTCCCCGACCTACTTAGCACGGATTCTACTTCTGTGCCAGTTCTGATATCTACGCCTTTCTGTTGCAAATCCTCTTTCCATTTCCTGTAAAAGACGTCAAGGTGATCAAAAGTCACCATCGTGGGGAGATTCGGCAGTAGGGTGTCAGGGTCGTAATTCCAGAGTTTCATGTTGGGATCGGAGAAGAGTCGTTCAACTACGGCCGAGGGCACATTGGCTGTCTGGTTCCCAGTTCCCAAGAATAGGGCAATGAGTGGATATATCATCTTGTCGCCGAAATCCTTGTTGAAGAAGAAGACGCGGAGCATGATTCTGATGGGAACCAGTCCGAGAATCGGCATTGTCCACTTGATGACTTTGAGGAAGAAGCCGAACTTCTTGATGTCGGAAGAGAACTGTGAGATGAGCTTGCTAGGGAAGCAGTTTGTCCAGAAGCCATCCTTTCCCTTGCCGAAGGAGACTTGTAGCTGGACGTCTTGCGGGTCATGGCCATACTGTTTGAAGAACTTGAAGGTATGTTTGAAGATCTGCGATTTTTAGTTGATTAGTTTGGAGATATTTGATTCGGCTGGCTTCTGAGGTATATGGATCTCACCGGAGAACCTCCTTGGACACCGTTGTTCATCCATGCGGCGCCGTGTTTCTGCTCGTCTAGTGGGATGGACGTTGCTTGGCCGCCGACCGAGTCGCATTTTTCCAACACAGTTACTTTGAATTTGTCGGGATGGTTTGCCAGAGTCGCAGCGCATGACTACCGTGGTGTTAGCCGTGTGTGTGTTATCTCAGTAGACAAACAAGAATCAAGGAATACCATGCCTGCAGCCCCGGCGCCGACTACGACAATGTGTTTCTGTGTGCTCTTGGGTGAAGCCATTTCTAGAACGATATCAAGTAATAGAAATCGGCATTGAATGTAGATAGGTAGGTGAGAGATGTGGGTTTGGTATGCGATGGGACGGGGTGGACGTTGGACTCTTGTTTGCAAGGCATGGAAGTTTCGTGGACGTCATTGACTCGATAGCTTCTCTTTCAGTGGTTCTGATGGCCTAATGTCTGACGGATGAGGTCGCTGGACACATATTCTCAATGTCATCGACTCTCCGCAATAGTTAAAAAAAACCCGACACACCAAAAGGTGGTAATTATAATTAATTACAGCACACCATGGACTATGCGTAAACAAACCAGCATGCTTTCTCGCACATTTACCTCCTCCGTAGAGTCAATTCACAAGCTGGTCCGGTGTGACGGACGCGGACGCACGTGACCCCGCGTTGCATGCAAGGATAACTGCAGGGATGGGTCATGGCGACCACGCCAACCACGCCTCCCCAACATCGTGCATGCGAAGAGACGTAACATTGCCATTAACTTTTGCAGTCATCACGCATACCTGCATTTCCTCTCAACATTCCCAAGTTCTCGCCGGGTTCATCAAGCCCAACAAACCATGGACGGGGCTCATGCGGACATACCCGACCTAGGGGGCGACATGGACGACGACGAAGCACTCCGGTATGCAATCGCCCTTTCGCTCCAAGAGGAGCCACGGAACCAGCCAGCAGAGCAGAAGCCACCGAGAAGCTCATCCCCAAACCGCAACGAGGCCAGATCTGGCGGGCCGACGCTTGGTCTCCTTGCATTGGATCGCAAAAAGATGGAAGAGGAAAGGTTGCAAAGACTAGCCAAGCGGCGTCGAAGTGCCTCCTCGGATGACGATGTCGTTGAGGTGCCGCCTCCCAAGCGCAAGGCGCTCTCCGAGCCGTCTAAATCTCCTAGCCTGCCACCATTTGCAAACGGCACTGTCAAGAGAACCTGGGCCCGAGGGTACCCTCGGACGCCTGATGACATCAAGATTGAGGAGGTCTTGCAGAAGGACAGCCTCCTCCTTGCTGTGTTGAGTTCCTACCAGTGGGACGATGAATGGATCTTGTCCAAGGTGGACCTGCGCAGGACCAAGCTGCTGCTCCTTGCATTTGCAGCTGATGAATCTCAGGTAGGCTGCACGTCGCTGTTGAACCGCATCGTTCCAGAGTCAGATGCTGATAAGTGACCCGATACAGAAGTCAGCCATGCGATCTAACGCGCCACCCGGAACCAAGTTTTGCTTTCCCGCTATGAATGGACCTGGGTCGATGCATTCCAAACTCCAGTTACTAAAGTATCCAGACTACCTCCGGGTGGTAGTACCCACTGGCAACTTGGTACCTTATGACTGGGGCGAAACGGGGGTTATGGAGAACGTCAGTCAACCCGCCATGAAGAGACACGATGGCTTGCTAACCGGATCTTAGATGGTCTTCTTGGTCGATCTGCCGCGACTCGCCAACTCTGTCGACCACCAGCCAACCACATTTAGCACTGAGCTCGCTCGGTTCTTGGAGGCAACGGGAGTTGACGAGAGCATGGTCAGCAGTCTTTCCAATTACGACTTCTCGCGAACGAAGCATCTCCGCTTTGTGTACACCATGTATGTATGCCAAGTCAGTAACGTCAACGTCCCCGCACATGCTGATGTTGCTGTTATTACCCAGTCCCGGCGGCCATTTAAACGAGGCACAGAAGCGAGTAGGTAAGCTATCGCGTGTGTAACCCCAACTCGTACGACTGCAGCTCACAGGCTATTATCTGAAGGGTACTGCGGACTAGGTGCCAGTGTGGCGTCCCTTGGACTGGCCAGCAGCGACCCCGTCGAGGTGGATTTAGTGGTGGGTGTTGTGTGCCACACGAACCAAAAAAACCTACTAACTCGAGGCACCAGTGCGCCTCTCTTGGTGCCATCAACCATGATTTGATCGGAGCCATGTACAACGCATGTCGAGGTAACCCCCNNAACCCCCCCCCCCCCCCCGGAACTGAGGCGCGATCGATGATCTAGACTTGCCCAAGGAACACGCATGGTCTGACGCACTGCAGGTGACGATGGCATGACAGAATACAACTCCAGGCTGAGCCGTGCGACTAAGGCCAAAGCGGCGAGCGCGGCGCAACCGTTCATGGAGCACTTCAGGATATATTTTCCTACAGATGAGACAGTATCCCAGAGCCGGGGAGGACGAAGAGTGCGTCACGGGCCAGCTGCCGAGCGAGCGACGACGCTCTGTGTAATTGGGCACAGGACGCTAACATGAGAAACGCGCTGCAGGCTGCGGGCACCATCTGCGTCCAGGCGAAATGGTGGCGCGCACCGACCTTCCCCACCGAACTTGTTCGCGATTGTGTCAACACTCGCGATGGGCTGTTGATGCACAGCAAGATGATATTTGTCCGTAAGAGTCGATTCCGCGGCGGCCGGACGTCCACGGCAGCGGAAGCGGCAGCGGAAGCGGCGGACGCGGGCGCGGATGCTGATCCCGGTCAGTCGTCGCCGGGTTGGGCATATATTGGCAGCGCAAATCTGTCAGAGAGCGCATGGTGAGACACGGCCAGTCCGGCAACGATTGAGCAATGTCACTGACGAGATACCGAACACGAACAGGGGCCGATTAGTCAAGGATCGAGCAACGGGCAAGCCCAAGATGAGCTGTCGCAATTGGGAGTGCGGCGTAGTGATTCGAGTTCCTGGGGGTAGGAAGGCCCAAGCGGGGGCGGGCGAGGACGATTTCAGCGCCATGGGCATTTTCAAGGGTACGATTCCGGTACCTATGCGATTCCCGGGACGGCGCTACCGCGACACGGAGGAGCCCTGGTTCTATGCCCAGCCGTGAGGTACTTGGGTGCCAGGCTATCTCGATTGTGGCGATGCCAAGATGGGGGAGAGCCGGGAACCTAATCTACGTACCTACAGTAGGTACACCGTATCGGGCGTGGGGAACAGCTGGGCGCGAAGCCAAGGCTTGACGACCCAGCACGAGGGGAGAGGATCGTCACCAATGAGGGCTCAGAGCCTGACCTGAACCAGACAAAGGAACGACTGCTCACAGTGTGGGGATAGGGCGAGCGGCTGAAGTCGAGGAAGGCGATGAGGGGATGAAAACACACAAAAAAAAACAAGGCATGGCCCCGAGGCCCTGACTTGGGACAATCAATCAACAGACAGGCACGCAAGTTGTACGTTGTACGGAGCACAATTCAAATATTAGATTGCGAACGGCACAACAGACCAGGATATGGAACACGGTAGAGCACCGGCCAGGCGCGACGGGACGAATAGAGCACGCCTAGGGCAAGGACACTCTCCAATGCCGTGGCATCGCGGACACAGCATTAGGCGGACGCACGCACACATTGTGCGGATGCGGTACTATGGTATCAGGCATAAGTAGGGGCACATACCACACCCTACGAGGCCCCCGCTCTCATGTCAATTGACAGTGCCAGTCGCCCCCCTGTAAGACTCATTATAAGTAACTTATAGGCTTAATAAGTAGGTTATAGGGGTTTAATTTAGAAAGACTTAGAGATACTTAAATAAATATTCTTTTAATTCTCTCTTAAATTTACTATACTATAAATTGACTTTATTCTTTTGTATATTACTGTGCTAAAATATAGAGGTAGGGGTAATTAGCACTGTAAGGTGACCTAAAAGTGGGTTTCTCGTAGGGTGTGGTATGTGCCCCTACTTATGCCTGATACCATAGTACAGTACGAATACCGAGAACTGTCCGGGATGTGGTGGACAGTGGAGTGGGCAAGGTAGCGATGGAGTTGTGTTGTCACATGCGGGCGCGGCACCAACAAAACGAAGGCTTCCTTGGGTCCCCATGTCTCGTTGGCCCCTCCGCAGGCCCCCAAGACTAATGCCGAGCCTGGCTGCATGCTCTAAGCTTCATCTGTACGTGCCATGATGCGCGCAGCAGAGTGGTTGATCACTTTGCAATTGACCTTGACGGGACTTGAGAGAGGGTGGGACAAGGAATTGGAGGGTGGGAACCGCATAGGGCCAAGGGCCAAGCGAGAGGGGCCCCTAACCCGACATGGCGTTGCCGTCGGGCGCCTCAAGAGGGGTGATGGCGTGCCTCTCTGGAATGTGGCACTGGAGACAGGCCCGAGGTGTCTCCAGGGGTGTTAGGGTAGACCTATTGCGGGTATAGAGGAGCGGAGAGAGACTGGGGAGTATTTGGAAGGGGGGGCAAGAGGGGGAGGAAGTTAGGAACAAGAGGCCCAAACCCGCAAACAGATGAGGGCCTGACATGGTCGACCCATGGCAGCGGATTCACTAGATGGAGGGGGATGGGATAGGTTTGGTTTACGAAGTTGCTGGACGAGGGCGCTAGCAGCCCAGATGTGACCCGGACTAATCTCCTAGTTCCCCGACTGTGAAAGACACCATGGTGGCGAGGAGCCGGCGTCGAACAAGCCCGTGCTATTTAACTGACAGCAGGATGACGGGCGAAGGAAGTAGAGGAGTGGAGGAGCGCGAAGCGTCGTTTGGGAGCGATCACGCTTCTGATATTGGTTGCGGGGGAGCTAAGGGGGAAGAGGAGGGACGGATGGAGAGACGGGGGGTGGGTAGGAGAGTCATAAGAGGGGAGATGGAGGTGGTCAAAGAGGGGGAAGAGGAGGGGAGAAGAGACGGATGAGATGAGATGAGATGAGAGAGGAAAGGGAGGGACGGATCACGAATAGAGGAGTAAGAGTAGGATGAGGATGAGGAGAGAGGCTTGAAGATGATGCAGAACAGAAGTGGCGTCGATGATGGCGTTGGGGCCTAACCACCTTCACAGACTCTTGCAGTCGCTATTGTCGTTGTCGTTGTCGTTGTCGTTGTTTAGTTCACGGACCTAGGTAGCGGTGGGAGTGGTTCTCGATATTCTGGTACTTCGTATGTAGTTGCGGTTTCATAGTTGGTGGTTATCATCGTGATTGCGGTTAGCTATCACCTATCGCTACTGTTGCTGTTGGGGTCGTGATTTCCTCAGTACAGGGAGAGATGGGATTGGAGGAGGCGCATATGGACTACTGAAGATGGAGGCGGGACTAGAGCAATGGCCATCAACGTCAGAACTGAGAAGGATCCGCTGAGTCGTTGTCGCCGTGGCCGCCGCGCCCAGGGCCGCTGCAGAAGTGCTCGGTACGGTACGTAGCCCTGGTCGTTGTTGGCCCGGGGTATTAGGGTGCTTGCTGTCTGTAATTACTGCGAACTAAGCTAATTGGGATGTGAGAGCTTGTGAGCTGGCCCGGGGGCTGGCCGGACCTACCTATGCAACTATTCGCGAAGCTGGTCCGTGGGACGGTCGTAGTGGGCTGGTGGGCTGCTGCACTCTGCAGGCATGATGATGATGACGATGATGGTGATGGTGATGGTGATGGTGATGGTGATGGTGATGGTGATGGTGATGGTGATGGATGGCAATGGGACGGGGACATGGATGGATGGATGGATGGATGGATAGACATGGCTACGACCACAATCACGACCTCGGCCTCAACCTCGACCACGACCACGACCACGGCTCATGAGTCGACGATCTGGCCTCGAGACCTTTTCCAGCCCGTGCAAGCCCCGTGCAAGCCCGTGCAAGCCTTGATGGCCTTGCAACCTTCCACAACCCGTCGTCGTCCCCAAACACCAAACCACAAAGGCCAAGCCCTCCACTGACCGCAGACCCCTTCCAAGCTCTTCCAGGCACCCCCTCAAGCCAAGGCCATGAAATGATCCATGATTTGATCCATGATCCAGCGTCGACAAACCTGACATGGACAACGGCACCTGCCGGCAGTGCTCCGACGCGCGCGATCGAAAAGCCCCACCCTCCGGTACGAGCGAGGCTAGTTCACAACACCACCAGTTCTGCAACCAGTCCACCATTCATGGCACTCAGACATAACCCACTCCACTCTCAAGCCTCAACCACCACTGAACCACTTGAGTCACTCAACCACTCGCCCAAGGCAGTTAAGCATGGACCGAAGGGTCCAGCGACAGGGCTGTGACCTGTCTGTCTACCGCAACCTGGCTACTGAAGGTGTGAAAGGTAGGAGGGAAGTGGGAAATGGGACGTGAGCAGACCAGATCAGAGTAACCCGTGTATCTCGTCTCGCCCGCCCCATGAAACATGGAACATACCGGTTACCATATTCGTACACGATACCCTGCACCCGCCCGCGGAGAGCAGGGCAGGGATTTCGACGAGTGCCGGGCAGGGACGCAGGGACGTCAGGGTCCGAGTTTGCCAGGGTCTTGGAGACTCTTGGGAGTCTGGACGCCTTTCGAATGTCCTGATGTTCCTCGCCTCTGCCATGCCTGGGCTGACGCCACCGGTTGCGGCGTCGATTGTCTAAGGAAGGTCTTGTCGATTTTCTTGACCAATCTCCCCGGCCCTCCTCGAATCTACCGCGGTACGAAGCACTTCATACCCTGGGGGGTTTCCTAGCTACGCCGCTTCATGGAGCCGCGGATCCATTGAGAGAAACAGAGAGAAGAGAGAGAGAGTCCAAAGAGTCCGCCCAGCATCCGGTTTAGACTTATCTGCATCCGGCCGAGTACCACTAGCGGGCTCATGTTCCGGGACTTGGGAATGCCGTTGACCTCTTGGAGTCTACTGGTGGCTTGTCTGCGGTTTGTCTAGTCGGACGCTCCTGGACGATTGCGGACGCAACGCACGATGATGCACTTGTCGGCCGCCGTCCGTTCGACGGTCCTGGGGTCCTCCGCTCACTAGTGAATGACCTGCGTTGCTGAAGACTTTGAAAAGGCATCGAGAGGCATTGGTGAGGGGGCATCGAAAGGCATCATGAGATGTCGATCGAGGCTTCATGGATAAGGCAAGCCGCAAAGGGAATCTATCTTTGGGACGCTTGGGACGTTTGGGCTCCTGGATCCTGGGCTCGGGGTCTTGATTCTTGGGTCTCGGGGTCCTGGGCCGTTGCTTGGGCCCTTGTGCCGTGTGTCACCGTGTGTGGCTGGAGCGACGACGAGTTGTCGAACCGCCCAACGGACACACCACGTAATAAGCCCACCCACGGCAGTGATAGTGGCAGTACTTTTGTCTGATGAGAGGCTTGCGGTGGAGTTCTGGGGCCGCTGGAGGTTGGTCTGAGCGGCCTTGGCTTGCCTTGACTTGTTGGACCGGGAAGCCCGTGAGTCCGTGTGCCTGTGAGTCCGTGGGGACCGTGGGTGACGTTGTCGTTGGGTTCCTGGATCTTCGGTGAGTATTGTCCCGCAAAGCAGGACCTCCCTCGCAGGGCTTTCCCGCTTGCCGGGTGTTAGTTGGTTTGGTGTGTTGCCCAGTCTTGCAGCCTTCTTTCTTCCATGCCCATGGAGGTGTTTTGGCCCAGGGCAGGGTCTCGGGTCTCCTCCCCATGTCTGTCCTGCCCTGCCAGGCTCAGTCTTGCTTTGTCATTGCCCGACTCTTTCTTCTCTTCTTCTGCCCTACTGACCTTGTCTTCCCTACCGCTACTACTACCCTGCCATGGCTTTGGCCTTTGCCTTGGGCTTGGCGCTCTTCTTGCCCTGTTTCTGGCCCTGTTCGGCTTGAGCCTTGCCCTCCCAGTCGAGTCTCCCGCGCCTCGGGAACGGGATATGGACCATGGATCCGCACAATTAGAAATCACAGTCACGGCCTTGCGGAAACAAAATTAACCCATTGTCCGAAGACGGGCAATGTTGGCGGCCGAAACCTCCGCCTCAGCCATGAATGAGGCTTGCACCTTGCCAAAGAAGAGAGAGAGAGAGGGAGAGGGCAGTAGTGGTCACAGAACAGTAGACTACAACAACGTAGTATGTAGTAAGTGTACTACCAAGTACGAATACCAACGTCGACCTTACTGTGTATAGTAGTCTAAATCGTAGGTAGGGCTCCGGCACTCCTCCCACGCCGGACGAAGATGAATGGGGATCAGCCACTTCCCGTTGAAAATCGTCCCAAATCTACGGTTCACGGGCCATGTCCAAGGTATGGCCCAGCCAATGCCTAATTGTCTATCCGTACCGTACCGTAGTCGGCATCCCTCAGGGCCTACGTAGTACCTCCATAGCCCCATCCCCCCAAATGGCCCCGTCTGCCCCATGGCCTTAAACACTCCCCCCACTCCCCTGCTGCTCCATCTGGTACTACCAAGGACGACTTGACGTCTGGCAAGCGGCCTGTCATTGGCCTGTCAGGTTCCCCGTGCCGTGGGACCGTGGAGCGCTTCCTGCACGGGAGCATGGAGTAAATGGATACCTAGGTAGACAAGCACTACGTAGTACGTAGGCAGATTGGTAGATTGGTAGAGTAGCAGCCCAGCAGCATGGAGTTGGAGCGTTAGAGCACTGGCTGGGGTCGGACCACTGCATGGAGCGAGCGGATGGTTGGAGGGAGTAGACCTGACCTGGAGGACATACATCAGTAGTTGGAGTTGGAGTTGGAGTTGGAGTTGGAGTTGGAGTTGCCATACTGTAGCAGAAACCAAGCTGGAGGCTACTTCGTACGTATTTTTCTTCCTATCTCTTTCTCATAAGTCAGCCTACGTAGGTAGGTAGTAGCTCTCTCAGCCTTCCCCATCTAAAGAGAGTCGTCACAAAGAAGCAAGACAGCTTAGACATTCGTAGACTCCTTCTTCTCTCTCTCTCTCTCATTGCCCTCAATCCCATGTCCCAGTCCCCAGCCCGCGGCAAATATCTTTCGAGCACTGACTGAACTGACCGGGGCCCCTCGCTTCGATTCTCCATCCAATTAATTCTCCACCTCGCTCATCACTCAGTCCTGTCTCGCAACGAGGCGAGCGGCGAAAGGTGAGAGGCTCGGCTGCTCGGGACGTGCTATGCTAATTATGCTATATTTTCTACTTGCCTGGTTTGCTTGCTTGATTGCCTGCTAGCTAGCACCTGCTTGCCTAGGTAGCATAACTCGGATTGTTTGTTGGTACGTGCGTGGAGCGAAGGGGGGGAGCGCGCCCCCAGGGCTAGACAGAAAAGAGGTCAAGGACACGAATGGACGAGATAGGACACGACGGACACGAAGCGACAAAAGAGGACAGCCGGCGTGCCCATGGGCCGCCGGCCATCGGTTTCGGATCTCCATAATTAAAGTCGTTTGGGGCGCTTGTATGCCTTCGTTTGATTGATTGATTGACTGACTGATTGATTGACTGACCGGTGTTTTTGGTTCATTTTATTCAGTCGGTCTGGCCGTCTCAGGTCCATCTTGTCAGGCAGTTCGTCTGGTCTATCTCAGCCAGCCAGCCAGTTTTAGACGCCTCTGCTCGGCTTTGTCTTTTTGGTCTGTCAGTCATAAAAGCAACCAACGCCAACACCACTACGTGCCGCCATCATTATCACCATCATCATCACCAACCCAGCGGCTGCATCAACAACAACAACAACAACAACAAAGTCCAAGTACTTTGCTTCGCCCTGCTGCTTCTTGTTAGTGCCCGCCCATCGTCATCGTCACTCCCCTCCCCTCCCTTTCCCCCCGTCCACCGACGACGCCGACACCGACGCCGACTCCTCCGTCGAGTCACTGACAGAGCTGCCAGACTTGTCGCGGGCCTATCCCACCCATCCTCCCTATTTCATCCCATCCTCATCCCATCCTCATCCCGATCTCCATCCCATCCTATCCCCATCCCATTCCCATTTCCCACACCACACGGCATCCTCGCACCTTGCACTTCCCACACACCCCCCCTTCTCATTCTCAGGTCTCAAAGAATACTTACTTCCCCCAACTTCCCACCCTTTGTTCCATTCTTCGTTCTTCGTTCTTCTTGTCTCTGATCCCATACTTTCCCTCTTGGCCACCCGCTACGCTACTCCGGATTTCCTCTCCCGCATTCCTTTACTCAATTGTCTTGTCGTGTACCTGCTTGGGTGCTTCCACGGATCGACCGTTGGTCTCCTAGGTAGCTAGAGCTGCAAACGAGTCGAGAGCAACCCCGAAATCGTTCGCGGGGGGGCCGCCCCAGTTTGTTTGTTCGTTTCCGTCAGGTCCTTCGATCCATCCATCCCGTCTGAGTCGACCGACCACCAAAATTCCCAATACCCAACTCCCGACTCCAATCCCGTCCCCCGTTCCGCACCGCCGCCTGCCAACTCCGGACTCTTGTCCCCGTTCTGCCTCCCACCCCGTCCCCCCGTCCCCATCTATCGCGTCCCCGTTCGCCCATCGCCGTCTTGGACGAACGCCAGCCAGGACTCAGCTCTCTTTTTTCCCGCTTTCCCCTTCCGGAGGCGACAACGCCCTTCTCCGCCGCCAGCGCTTTTGGCCCGTGTGTTACTCGAGCTCCAGCAGGCTCAGGCCCATTTTTGCCCCTCCCGTTTGTCCCGGTCCGGCGACACCAGCGCAACCCACGCCTCACAGCACACGCCCCAGCAAGAGGAGCCCAACCAACAACCCCCAGCACCGACGCCGAGACGCTGTCACCGTCTCCGTCTCAATTAAACGACAGCCGCTCGCAGTGGAAATACCCAGCGAAAAGCCCAATTCCTCAACCTCCAATATTGCGATAGCTTAGAAAAGCATCACTCTACCCCGTTAGCTGCTGCTGCTGCTGCTGCTACTGCCCGCCATTGATATTACTATTGTTATCGCTCCTGCTGCAACCGCCCAGCTGTCCAAAAGAAAAACAGTACAGGTGCATAGCACAGCACACCACCACACACCTTCAACATCCACACACGCCCACCTATCTAAACCGCACTTGACTCTTTCTCTCACCTCTCTCTCATTCTCACACTCCACCACTGCCACTACCACCAAACCAGCATCAAGAACGCCTCCCGCCTTCCCGTCCAAGGAAAAGGGAAAGTGAAAAGAGACAAGACGCAAGACACAGAGCCAGGAAAACCCCCATCCAGTCTTTTGGCAGGACGCCGGACTCAGCCAGGAAACCGCCGGACGCAGGACGCTGGGACGCTGGGACGCCTCCAGTACCTTGACGCCCCCCTCCCCTCCAATTCACCCTCAAGTACGTGCCACAGCCGTCCATGAATATCTTGACTCTACCCACTGGCCTGTGGTCTCGCCAAATCTACTCTCCTCTTCTGCTTTTGCTCTCGATCTCGCCTGCGGCCTCGCCTGTGTCAGCAGTCTCGCCTCTCGCCTGCTCCGTTCTCTCTAAGTCGTCGTCGTGCAGTCGAGGCTCCGGCTCCGCATTCAACCATACGCCTGCCAAACTCTATAGACTTCAGTCGTCGCCCTCCCCAATCACTTCTTCCTTCTTCGTCCCCTCACTCTTACTACTCCTCTTTCTCTTCACTTACGCTTTCACTTTCACTTTCACTTTCACTTTCGCTTCCACCTTCCCTTTCGCCTTGCCTGCAGCATCCAATCCTCGCTGCCTGGTGCCTGAGATCTCCTCCATCTAAGCTCTCGGCTTGGCGGGGACTTTGCAAACTCTCAACTTCAGGTACCCTTGGGGCATGGTTTGATACGCCTCGGCACCAATCTCACTTCATTTCTACCACGGGCCAACCTTCTACGTCTAGAGTCAATTCTTGTCATTGACACTGACCTTAGCTAATTCGTGTCCCCTGGCTCATGCTGCTCGGCACCCTAAATCTCTTACGTGCACCACGGAACTCCGGCCTCTGGATTTCCCTTCTCGACTCTCCGACTTACCCTCGCAACTCTCTCTTCTATTTTACTCATCTCTCGCAAAAGCATCCTCACCAACATCCGAGGCGGCTTCCTCAAAATATAGGCCTCACAACGTTCCAACCTTCTCGTCGGCTACACTCTGATCATATTGATCTGCCTACCCCCTTGGCTTGCCAACAAGCTTAGCCTCCACATCGGGGCAGTTAGATCATCTTCTTTCCTCAGCTCAAGGTTAAGTTTCCTTGGCCACACTCAATCATGGCTATGTCAAGTCCATCAAATCCTCTAAATCCCACCTTCGAGGGCCATATCGCCTCTACGATCGATGCTCTCATCCTCTTCGAGGCCTGTCTGTCGGGCCAGCTGAACCATGTCCCCCGCCGGCCCCACGACCGCGAACGACAGGACCTGATCAAGAGTGGAAATGTCTTCATATACGAGGAACACGCCTCAGGTATCAAACGTTGGACTGACGGCGTCTCGTGGAGCCCCAGTCGCATCCTGGGTAACTTCCTCATCTATCGGGAGCTCGAGAAGCCCTTCCCCCCGGGCGAGAAGAAGCGCGCCCTCAAGAAGAACAAGAAGCCCCAACAGGGCATCACCAAAAGCGACGTTGCCTCTCGCCCCGGCATGGGCTTCCCGTCTGCCATGGACCCTAATGCAGGTGGCAAGGACTCAGAAAGAGCCTTGATCGGGTCTTTGATTGATTCGTATCCATTCAAGAATGACGGCCTCGTCAAGAAGACAATCAGTGTCTCCTTTCAGGGCGTCCCCCATCATCTTGTCAGCTACTACAACGTCAACGACGTGATGTCTGGACGTTTGACCACGCCGACAAAGCATCCCAACTTGCGAAATGTCATCCCTCGTTCCGAGCTTATGCTCTCACAAAACTTTCGTGCGCCTATTGACGACGAATGTAACCCGGACGAGAGGATGGGACACGCCATGTTCGCCGGCCTGCCTGGTCACGATTATGGCCATGGAAGTGTTCTCCAGCGCGCCATGTCACTGCCCAGCTTCCAACCCCTTCAACTCTCGCCATACGGAGCACCAGCACATTACGGGTACCCTTCCCATCAACCACCGCTGCCGCCTCCTCCGCAGCACCATTCGTTTGTCAGTTCGGTGCCCCCCAGCGCGTCTCCTATGTCCTATGCGCCACCAACCCCGGGCAATTACGCACTCGACCCAACCAGAACGAACCGCTTTGCAGCAGGTACCACCATGGCCCACGAGTTCCCAAGGAACATGCCGACGCATAGCCCTCCTCGCCGCCATTCCACATTCGACGCCCCCCCCGCGGCAGATCTCTCGACCATGTCCCTCGGCTCGATCCCAGAGGCGCGTAGCATCACGAGTGCTTCATACCTCAGCGCCCCCTCATACTATATGCCCCATCGATCCGCACCGATTCAGGGCCACGAGCATAACTTCCCGTCCCCTCGACAGATGAAGTCGGATCCAGATGGCCTTGGTGCAGACGACGGAAGTTCACAACACTATTCTCTAGAGGAAAACGGAGGTGCCTGGACCTTTGACACCATTGATGGCACCCAAGACTCGCAGTACTTCGCAGGGGGCTCAACGGGGGGCTCTCAGCAGTGGTCCAACGGTAATAACAGCCTTGGTAGAACCTAAGGGCCTTCACCACATGCGACCACCTCTGGAAAGCTAAGTTCGTCGTGTTTTTGGAGTTGGGCTTATGGTCGGTTGGTTGTCTTCATCAACGGAACGGTGGGCGGCCTTGTGCACGGTTTCTCTGGTGTTTCGGTATCCGGTTGGGGATGGTGGATGGTTTTGGAACGGGAGCAATAGGTCAAATCAACAACGGGATGCGATGCGACGTGACGCTGAGACGACATACATTCTTTCATGCATGTATACCTCCGGGGTGTATCTGTACGAGATGGTATGGGTATGAAAGGTTCTCCCACTCGGCGTCAGACTCATCAGTTTGTACAGTTCTTCTTTTTACCGGTACCCTGGGATTGGAGCAAAAGGAAGCATGTACAGGTAGATACAAGGCGACGGGATATGCGCATCTGGGTCCCGCGAGGGAGGCCGATGCGCGGTAGAGTATTCGTATATTGGTATATGCGATGCGGCATTCTTTGGCTTCTGCGTTCTTGCTTGGAGTTCGATGTATCAAATATTGTTAAATAAAAGTTTACTAGTCTAATCACCCAAGTCCTGTCATAACCCGTAGAAGGTGCTGATGCAACAGTAATAACATGTTATTTATAAGAAGCAATGAAGGAGGTGGTCAAGCTGTGCCCAATTAACCCTCGGCTCTCGCCAATTAGTTGGCTAAAAGGCCACTGGCGTTACTCGCCTTGGTTATTAAGCCCGCCTTCACATGCCCCTCTACAAGCACATCGACCCAGCAAAGCCTTGTAAAGATTTTTACCGGGGCATTGGGGAAGCGACGCACCCATATTCACATACCGAGGCTGTACACCATCATCACTTGGATGTGAACCTCCAAGACTAGAATATCGACAAGCTTCCGACGTCGCAAAGAGGCTTGAGGGGCATGATTACGAGCTCCCAGCCGGCGACATGCTGCTTTCTGTCAGTTTAACAGGCCGCACCTCACGGGCGGTCACTCTAGGCCTACGCCTGGGCGCACCCAGAGCTTTTGCAGCGCCGAGCCAGCGATGCTTCTTTACGAAAGCGAGGTTCTTGCTAGATCGGAAACAACCCCAGCGTCCACTAGAGTGAGTCTTTGACACGGCTTCCCTAGCGATGCAATCAGTGGAGAATTGAGTTGATCGATTATTCTAGCGCTCACTCCTCCTCGTCCCGTCCTCCCGCTGCATCTTCAACATCAGCCAAGACTCCCTCCACGGCAAACGAACCTGCCCACGCGACCGCAGTGGCCGCCTCGAAACCGGCCAAGGACGTTCTTCACGAAGAGATCTACAACCTGCCCAACTTCCTTACCTTCACGCGCCTCCTTGCCGCACCCGTTGTTGGCTATCTGGTTCTGCACGACAGCCATGCGTGGGCCGTAGGGTTATTCGCCTATGCGGGCATCACGGACATGCTGGACGGTTGGATCGCGAGGAAGTGGAATCTCAAGACGGTTGTGGGGACCGTCATTGATCCCATGGCCGACAAGACTCTGATGACCATTCTGACGATCTGTCTGGCTGTTAAGGGCGCGCTTCCTGGTGAGTGGCCCCTCTCCCTTCCGGCTGTTCCATACAACCCTCAAGACATCCAGCAGTAAACGGGTTCTAACCCGTCTCTCCCCCTCTCCAGCTTGGTTGGCGTTCCTCATCCTCGGTCGTGACGTCGGCCTCGCCATCTCGGCAATCTACTACCGCTGGATCTCTCTCCCACCCCCTAAAACCTTTACTCGCTACTGGGACTTTTCGCTACCGTCGGCCGAGGTCCGTCCTACCACCATCAGCAAATATAACACCTTCCTCCAGCTCGCCCTCGTTGGCATGACCACTGCCGCACCACTTGTGGCTACCGACATGATACCAGCTCTAACAATTATGCAGTGAGTTTCCCTGAGTGAGCACCTTGATAATAGAAGGCGGAAATCCAGGTGTGCTTTCGGTCACTGACGAGACCATTTAGATATGTCGTGGCTACTACGACAGTGTGGAGTGGCGCGAGCTATATATATACCAAGGATGCAGTCAAGATCCTCAATAAGCCCGGGCCAAAGAAGCCCTGAATTACGAGGTATAGAATCAAGAATTAGGTGCAGCTAGGTTCCCACTGTGAACCGGCGTTCACCAGAAAGTGACAGTTCGACGAGGCTGCTTCGGGAATTGGGGGAAAGATTCGGATCCAATTGGTGGCCACTACGGGCTGTCCATCTGTAAGGGTCTTTCCTGGACTCTCCTGTTTTCGCCTTGTGTACAACATATGTCGTCTTGTATCACTACATGTACATGACCCTCTATGAGCTGTCCCCATGCATTCTATGTATCCAAACGCCAGATGCTTGATACCACTGCTTTTTTCCTATTCGTACACGTCGTGCCTCGTTACACGATGCTCACGCTGCTTCGCCGGCTTCTTCTGGAGCTGGCCTCGACGGTTGACGACGGACATAAGCCAGCAGACGCAGGCTTCCCGCTGGAGTCACGCCCTCGACTCGACGCGCCTGTGCTAGAGTCTCCGGTCTGGCTGACTTGAGAGCCTCTTTCTCAGAAATGGCCAGGCCAGGAATTTCTGCGTAGTCCAGGTTCAAAGGGAGCCGGATGCGCTCGTCGTTGGCAAACAGGCCCCGCTCCGTCGCCTGCATCTTAATGTACGGCGCATAGAAGGCCTCGGTTACGACGCGGCTGCGGATATGCGGCGCATACTGCGCAATCTCGGGCACAACGGATCTAAGCTGCTCCAGCTCAATGCGTGTATCTGCGCTCGATAGACGAAGCATGTCAATGCCGTCACGGCGCTGCGAGTTCTGCTTTAGGCGGAAGCCCTTGTCTTGCCACTGCTGCGGGCTGAGGGACACCGCCCTGAGCGCCTTAGTGAGGTCGTCCACCTGCTGCCGTTCGTCGCGGAAGGCATTCCAGCGCTGCTCCGAAACGATGCCCCATTCCTTGCCCTTGCCGGTGAGCCTGACGTCGGCGTTGTCGGCCCTCGCGGACATGCGGAACTCGCTGCGGGACGTGAACATGCGGTAGGGCTCCGTAACGCCCTTGGTGATGAGATCGTCGATCATGATGCCGATATATCCGTCGCCTCTCGATAGGGATATTCCAGGGAGGCCCCGTGCGGTTCGTCCTGCGTTAATGCCCGCGATGACGCCCTGTCCAGCGGCTTCTTCGTAGCCCGTCGTCCCGTTGATCTGGCCAGCCAAGTAGAGGCCGCTGATGGCCTTGGTTTCCAATGTGGACTTTAAGCTGCGAGGGTCGATGTAGTCGTACTCCACGCCATACCCAGGCTGGAGCATCTTGGAGTCCTCCAACCCAGGGATGCTTCGCAGGATCTGCTCCTGCGCCTCGGCAGGAACTGTCATCGACAGGCCGTTAGGGTATATGACGTTACTATCAAAGCCCTCAGGCTCAAGCCACACGATGTGCTTGTTCTTGTCGGCAAATCGAACCACCTTAGCCTCGAGTGAAGGACAGTAGCGGGGTCCCTTGATCGTTTCGCGGATATGGATCGTGTTCTCTAAGTTGTCGCGGACGATCTGGTGGGTCGCATTATTCGTGTACGTGACACTGCAGGTGAGCTGTTCCTGTACCGAGACGGTTTCGTTGAGGTAGCTGAAAGGCATGGGAGGATCGTCACCCAGTTGTCTTCCCAGGATGGCGAAGTTGATGCTCTCCTTGGCGATTCGCGGGGGCGTGCCCGTCTTAAGTCGGCCCAGTTGGAAACCAGCGTCCTTCAGTGACTTGCTTAACCCAAAGGTCGCGGCTTCACCTAATCGTCCCGCCGGATATGATTGTAGTCCGATGTGAATCTCGCCACCGAGGAACGTCCCTGTCGTAATGATGACCTTGCTCGTCGGCACAGCTTGTCCTGATTCGAGTCGAACGCCCGCAATACGGCTCGATGCGCCGTCGGCAGGCTCTGGCTCTTCAGAGAGGACTATGTCGGAGACGCTATCAAGGATTATAGAGAGGTTCGGGTACGACGTGAGCTCGTCTCGCATGTGCTTCTTGTAAAGGCCTCGGTCAATCTGGGCGCGGGGTCCCTATTGGTTATATATGTGAGCTCGACGAAGATCAAAGTACTTGTGGTCGAGCAGGGGTCGCATACCCAGACAGCTGCGCCCTTCCTGCGGTTCAGCATGTGGAACTGAACGCCGGCCTTGTCGATGATCCTTCCAGTGAGGCCGTCGAGGGCGTCGAGCTCGCGGATGATGGTACCCTTGCCAATACCTCCGAAACTCGGGTTGCAGGAACATGTCCCAAGGTTGTCCAACTTGGGTGTGATCAACGCTGTCCGCGCACCAGCTCTCGCAGCAGCGGCACATGCTTCGGCTCCAGCATGGCCGCCTCCAATCACGACGACATCGAAAGGCCTATGGCACAAGTTGAATGTTAGTAAGTTTGGGAGATTCGCAATACGACAAAAATTAGTGAGCATCATATCTAACCTCGAATCGCTCGCAACAGTCGCAAGAAGTCGCCGCCTCCCGACTTGCCATTGACGCTGCCAGCCGGCGGGTTTGGGTCTCAACACAATAGAACGCATGGCATACTGTCGTTTGAGGGGGAAATTCGCCTTTGCCACCAGCGATGTCGAAATCCAGACAGGGATATTGAGGTGCCATTAACGGGTACTGATATAATCCACAATATGAAACTATCGAGTTTTGAAGATCACGATATCCTACCCTACACCAAACCACTATCCGAAAGTGAGAACGTCAGATGGAAACATCCTATAGACTAAGATCTCATTACTTTGTCCAAGCTGGCCAGATGCCATCTGATATCGCTATTCTTAAACCCCCGTCCTGAAATTACTTCATCTTCTTCCCCGTATTTCCGGCCATGACGTCACTGCGTCCTCGACTTCCTCGAGGAACGTTACCGCATTGTGGATCGTCGTTCCTCCTAATACCACACGAACACCCGGAGTTGTCTCGTTTAGTCCAGCCACCATCTTGGCCTCCTCATATGTAGCACCACCGACTATGAAGACGATGATATCCTGGGGCTTATCCTTTGTTGATCCCCCCCCTTCGATGAATGGAAACTGCTGTTCTCTCAGCCGGCCCTTAATTAGGTTCTGCAGAGTAGCCTCAAGGAGTGGACTGTGCTGGGTGTAAACGTTCTCAACGCCTTTGAGACCTTTGAACCGGCTTGTGGCGCCGGAGAAGATACTCGCCGACTCAAAGATGTCCGAGATACCACCCTGAGACTGAGACGAGTGCAGGGATGAATGGTATGCTTGAAGCTTGTCGACAAGTTCGGCTTGCCGAGGAGGCACATTTCCAGCAGCCACGAGGAGATCCTTTAGCATTGCAAGGGAGTTTGAAGGGTGCTTCTTGTGCCGAAGAGCGTACAAAGCCACGAGTCCTATCTTACTTTCTGATGTGACGCTTGGTGACTGGATCAAACGCTGGATGTTCTAGCGAATAGTTAGCATCTGTTCACAATGGGGTTGGAATCTGAAGTATGTACCTTCAAATCAGTGCCGTGGTTGTCGTTACACGCCAGGCTCTGTTCCAGTTCGCTGACTTCAAGTAAAGTCTCAGCAGAGACCCGCCGGCTAAGCTCCGATACGACAGTGACATGCTTGCTAACGTTGCCAGAAAGCTTTCGGAACTCGGGGTACTCCTCAATGAAGCGCTTCATGTCCGTTATTGACTCAAGGTTGGCATTGTTTTGCGTCTTGGACTGATACTGCCCCACGTACTCCTTAATGCTACCGCCTAGGTCACCAAAGTTCAGGAACATGTTTTTCTTGAAGAACGGGTCCTGATCCTGGGAGAGGACGATTTCCTTCAACTCCGGGCCAGCCTCTGGGACACTACTTAGGTCGACACGGCCGTTTTGAATGCCTAGCAGGTGGTGAACCATGGCCTGGTAAGTCCATTGGGTTAAAAGCGGCGTTACGGGGTCTTCTCGGCGATCTAGGACCAGCAGAATCGGAGGAGTATCGACTTTCCGGAAGTCAAACAGTTGGTCCTCCTGGGTCATTAGATAGCGAGCCTCAGTTGCCAACTTTTTGGCCAAGGGGCTTGTTTTCTCATATCTGATGAGTGGCTTCTTTTTGAGAGATAGAAGCACAGCGATGAGCCCCTCGGCGCACCGTTGCAGCGAGTCCGGGTTCCACGTGTCTGGACTACTGGCCCAGATACGTTGCTGCGGTAGAGTCAACCCGAACGAGAACAGATCCGGGTTGATGACGATGTAGTCGGCAAAGTGCTCCTGGACAACCTTGACAACCTCATGGTCGTCGGCCTCGGCCAGTCGCTCGAGCGACGATTTCTTGGCGACGTTGGTAAAGTACAGATAGTACTCGCCGTATTTAGGATCCCGCAGCTCATCTATGAGCAACTGGATGGATTCGGGGGATGGGCGGACGAAGCAGAGACAACGAAGGTGGCGCATCTTCTCGCGGCCGGCGTTGTCTAGGCGATCAATGAGATAGACCTCGTGATTGAGGAGTGAAGATTGGGTGACGGCAGTGGAGACGATGTTAACAGTTTCCCGGTCAAGCAGCAATATCTTCATCTTGGAGGACGAGGTATCCGTCGTCGCCACCACCTTGGAGATGTAGCCTGCGACGGCCTGGGAGACGTCCATGACGGGCAGCGGCACCGGGGGCTGGAGGGAGCCTTAGTGGGAGGGTTTATTATATTCCAGCACTCGTAGAGACTTGATGAAGCTTTCAACGGACGGTACACAGACAAATAAAGGCGAGAAAGATGCGGGAATCAAATGCGACGAGTGATGCGCCGCCCAGTGATGGTGGTCGTTCTGGGTGATGCGAGGTACAGGACGACGTAGGCTGTTTCCGTGTAACGACATAT
Source organism: Neonectria hederae (assembly GCA_003385265.1). Lineage (NCBI taxonomy): Eukaryota > Fungi > Ascomycota > Sordariomycetes > Hypocreales > Nectriaceae > Neonectria > Neonectria hederae. The sequence goes on from QGQB01000302.1 coordinate 105,683, forward strand.
CTACCCCGGTAAATACATATCCACCCGATCAAGCTGTGTTTGGTCCTTGGACGTGATAGGTTGGCTCACGCTTCATTGTGTCAGAGGCCAGGTTTAAGAACAAGGCAGCACATCTCAAGCGCATTGCCATGTCGCCGCTGGGAATCTGAAGTCCATTACCGTACAGCGCGGGAAAGTCTTATTCGACACAACAGCTCCTGTCTCATGGCTGAAGCCAACTAAACAAATGGCGCTTGATACCTGTCCCCCATCCTCGGAACCAACGTGAGTCTGAACAACCAAATCTGGAGCCTGCATTGCGATTTAGGAAATGACGATTGACACGGACCGTATACAAAACAGACTCTCATTCACACAGGGCCTTATTGTCGGGCAGCTTTCAGTCGTCCTGGTCTTGGCCGCCTTCATCAAGTTTTTCATCTTCGGCGACCCGCCATCACCCGAAGTCACCGCGTCGCTGAGGGACAAGGAGCGTAGGTCTAGGACGCTCGCTCACAAGCGCTCCCTCCTAAGTCTGCGGACGCCCAGCAACCGTCGAAGCCAGTCGTTGAACCGCAAAAAGTCGAGTGTCTTGAGGAACCCGCCCGCACTAACCATCGGGTCTATCCTGAGCAAGACGTACTACAATGTCGATAGCCACCAGCCCGAGAGTCTAGACTGGTTCAACGTCCTTGTGGCGCAGACCATTGCCCAGGCTCGCAACGATGCTCAGCACGACGACGCAATTCTTAACTCGCTTTCCAAAGCCCTGAACGGGACCTCGCGGCCCGATTTTGTCGATGAGATCCGTGTCACGGAGCTGAGCCTAGGCGAGGACTTCCCTATTCTCAGCAACTGTCGGGTCATCCCTGTCGACGAAGATGGGCTGAGTCTAGACAACGGAAAGAAGTTTGACCCTGCCACGGCGGCAAGGGACGGCACCCGCCTCCAGGCACGAATGGACGTTGATTTGAGCGACATGCTCACCCTCGCCGTCGAGACGAAACTCTTGCTCAACTACCCTAAAAAACTATCCGCCACATTGCCCGTCGCCTTGGCCGTTTCGGTGGTGAGGTTCAGCGGCACGCTCTCCATATCATTCATCCCCAGCAACCCCTCACAGTCCACTCCCACGATGATGACGTTCAACTTTCTGGACGACTACCGGCTGGACTTTTCGATCCGAAGTCTGCTGGGCAGTCGATCCCGGCTCCAAGACGTCCCCAAGATTGCGCAACTTGTCGAATCACGCCTTCATCGATGGTTCGACGAGCGCGCGGTGGAGCCACGATTCCAGGAAATCGCACTCCCGAGTTTGTGGCCGCGGAAGAAGAACACGAGAGGGCCAGACGAGACGATGGCTGAAGGTGCCGCTACCATCAGGGGCACGAAGGGCAAGGACGTTGGCCGCGAGCTACGGGACGAAGCACGCAAAGGAAATGCTAATGATGCAGAGGGTAGAGATCCGACGTTGCTCAGACATCGGCGAAGAGGAGGAGACGACGAAGACTTCCAGATGCCGGGAGCCATACCTGGTCTTCAGATGGAGGTATAGTAATCATAATGACGTAGAATAAAAACCACATGCCCCTCTTATTATGGATTCCCTTCTACGAAATGGATTGATAATGCTGAGTGTCCGATCTCTACGGCATTTACAGCCGCAACCACTTTATGTTATCAAGATTACGCATGGGGCGGTAGACCGGTTGGAAGCGGAGAGCTCCGGCAATAGGATTTGCGAAGTTCAAAGGATAGGAATGTTTTTTCTTATTTTTTTGGTATTAAGACAGCCATAGGTAAAGTAAAGTATTATTGTGGGGGCTTAACGTGTTCGGCAGCTTCAAAACTCGGCCAGAGCCATGGGAGTCTCGGTCAACGAGTACAAATTCCGGCACCAGGCGGCCAGGCCACCAACAAGCAGCACGTAATACGCGGCGGTCCAGATCTTCCGTGAAGAGGCAGCAGCAGGATCCCGGTCGTAGAGCCAGTAAGGGTCGAGTGAGCCCCAGAAGCGAGGGAGGCCCATGCAATTGCAAAAGGCATGGACGAGGATGACGGCCAGCAAGCTGCCGGTCCTCAAGAACAAGAAGGTGGCATAGGCGCCGAACAACGAGGTGTAGGACAGTTGAAGGATAGAGCGGGCAATAGCAACGGGGAGGGGAGTCTGGGGATGGGTGATGCGAAACTCATAGAAGTGGTGTAGGTGAGCGAGGCCGAAGACGAGCGGCGATAGGAAGATTGTTCCGGTGAGGCTGGCACCGGCCCGGAGCAGCAGCGGAACGGCGGCGGAACGGAAGAGACATTCCTCGGTGACTGGGCCCTGTAGGGGGAGCCCAGAAGGGAGCAAATTAGCAAAGAAAGAAGGTAAAAGAGGGAAAAGAAGCGGTGTGGTAAGCGAAGGAAGCTTTGTCGTGTCCGTGTGGGGTGGATATGTGACAAGGCAAGGCGAGATGAGACGAGCTGGACTGGGATGATGACGGCTAAGGTATACGTACAGCGACCATGTTCCTCCAGGTGGGCCAATCGACCCAGAGCTCTTTGAGAGGCTGGAGAGTCGACCATTGGCGAGCGGCGCCGTCGACGACGAGGGACTCGTAGAGCGGTCCTGCGAAGAGCAGCGCCGTGAGCCAGAGGGCACGGGCAGCTTCGCCGAGGCCGGGGGGCCAGTAACCCATGAGATGCAGGGGCTGCTGTTGAAGTTGCAGGCGGGACGAGAGCTGGGATGAGAGCAGGGCGAGCGTCACGAGGGAGCAAACGGCCGTGGACAACGAGACCACGAAGATGCGAGCGCGGATCGCCTCGGAGGCATCTCGCGAGCGGGTAGGCGACGGCCGGGTGGCGGCCGAGAAGTAGAGGGGGGCGACATAGACAAGCGTGTAGAAGATCTAGAGGGGCACGGGAATGAGTTTTCCAGATGAGTACACGTGAGTATATAAATATGAGATGAGGCAAGGTGAAGTGAGGCGCGGAAACGTGGGGGGTTATGGCTAGGCTGAGGCGTTCACGATATGTATCGCGGATTATGGCAGAGCTGTTTATGTGAGACTTACCAGTAATCCGTATGCCTGGTACGGCCCGAACCCGGCCGGGTCTGACGACGAAGTGGTGGTCATTTGGGCAGTCTTGTTTAAAAGTTTGGATGGTTGGGGCTTGGGTGGGGATTTTTTTTTGGGAGGCTGAAGACGTTGTCGGAGGGAGATGAGGAAGCGGTAATGGAAGAGAAGGGGACTTTCCTCGGGTGGAAGAAATGAGGACACCTCTCTATCTACTGCCCACCTCAACTCGCGTCGTAGGGAAGCTCAAGGCTTGAGAGTGAGGATACGTGTAACACTCGAAGTTCGGTACGTGGGATAATGGGACGCGAGGCTGAGCTAGGGAGAAGGGGAGGGTTGGAAATGGCCAGCCTCGTTCAGCCACGACTCATTGTGCTCGACTGGGCACAAGGAGGCTTATGCAGTGATTCGTGAATGAGGCACTTCAGCCCTTTGGATACAGTGCAGGTTGGAAATATGTCACAGAATCTATGGGCTTTTTCTTTCCTGTGCTTCATTTCAACCTGCATATCGGCTAGTAGGTAAGGAGGCTGTTGTCCCTGTCGCGGCTTGGCTCCCATGGGATCATGGGCTACGGCACGGGAACGGATGTGAGCTTGGACCGGATTACGTCGTAAGGGAGACTAGTCGTATGGGGGAAGATTGGAGATGGACGTATCATGTGGGGTCGGGATGGAGATGGCCTTTGACGTGGTCACTCACTGCCGGAACGGCTTCGTTGTTGTTGACAGGCTCGCAAATTGCTTCTCGCTCTTTCTTGACAGCCTCGTTCGTTGTTGGTACAGCAGACAAGCCACAGAGACGTCGTCACAGCTAACCTAACTCTAGTATAACTAGCCAGACCATCAGTCCAAGAACTAGCCACGTAAGGATGGAATATTCATCCAGAGCCATGCATTGCTGGGAGTCGGCTAAAGACAAGAGAGTTAATTGATTACCCTGGAGAAATATGAGACCAGTTTTCTTTTCTCGTTTTTCCCTTTTTAATTCATCGCCCGTTTTCATCGCCCGTGGCTTTACTTGAGGCTCCTTTACCTGAGGCAAGATCCATCCAAGTCCCAGAGTCCAGACATCGATCTGAAGTCGGCCGACGGAACCCGAAGCCTCACCTGTGTTAGCTGGTCAGCCAAATAGTAGCCCGCGCAATGCGCTTGTGAGTGAGACAATCTCAGTAAAAGTTGGTACGGTGAGGCTGTGCAATGCTTCCGGTTCACACCATTCACGACCGGCGGTCTCAAACAGTTGTGACGGCGGAACTCAACTGTACCGAGACGAGACACGTCGTACATGCCTACTTAAAAAGGTCGGTGGTAAGGGGGAAATGTAACCTGCTGTGCCTTGATTTTTTATTGACCAGTCTCAAATCTTGATTTATCTTGATTTACCTTATCTCGTCCCGGAGATGAATCCTCTCATTTGGTCTTGCGATTAATGCGAATGCTGTCTCTGGAAGATGGCGACGCGTATCGTCTTGAATATCTTTTTCGCTTCCTCTTTTGGGTCAAACCCGGCTCGACCCTAGACCAGAAGGACAAGACAATCGCAACCCTCGTGAGGGCGGGCCCGTGATTGATGACCCCATTGGAAAGAATTTCCTTGCTGGCATCCCAGTAACTAATTATTGTACATTCCATTTCTAGTGTTCCACGAAGTGAAGAGCCGCTCGAATTTAATGCTAATGCCCAGAACACATGGCAGTGAAGCAGGGGGACAACAGGGCCCAAGGGGATTTGCGCAGGGAGTGGCGATGGTTCCATTTACACAATCCGGTCGGTCGGCGACGCGACTTTCTGGATGGAATGGGCCGGCGTGACATGGGGGTTTGACACGTCGATTAATACATACACGTACCACGGAGTAAAGTGGTGGATCACGCCACAGCGCCGCGGCGGCCCAGTGTTAGATTGCGCGCGCGCCTAGAGAGCATCCCTCACACTTGGGGGTTTGCGGCTTTGGGTGGCGTCTTTGTCCTGAGTCGGGCGAGAAGGCCAGACTGACTACTACTTATTTTAGTATTCTAACAACGCGCCCAGCAGTCGCCATCGCTGCTCACCCGGCAGACACTGCGCTGTGGTGAAACGAACAAGACGCACTGCAGCGGGGAGAGCGCGCAAACGCTGCTGGGGACTGCGGCCGGTTGATGGCCGATGGGCCGCATCTACACGCTTTGCGCTCTGCACTCTGCATTCTGCAAGCAGTGAACTGTGCAGGTGTTTCGAGAGGCGCTGTCTCGGCCGTCTTGCAGCCGCTGATTATGTAGCAGGTTGATGGAACAGGCGCGGGGGACAGCAACGCAAGATGAAGAAAAGAAGCGCCCAAATGCTTCCATTTTTGGGCTTCCCTTGCCCGATGACGAGATGGATTGGCTGGCGGTCGTTGGAATTGGAAATGCCATGGAACCGTTTCGCTGTAGGCGGGTCCCTCTGCGCGCCATTGATGACTTGCCACCTACCTGTACGAAGTGCAGTCGAATGGGCTACCAATTGGGCTCTGTCTCTGCACAGGTACCTGGCCTGCCCATCTTTAGCTGCTGATCAAATCATATCCCCCTAAGTTACACCCAGCTACCAGCGTGTGAAGTAACACCCGCCACTAAAACCAGCCATCGTCCCAAGATATCATGGCCAGTTCAGCTGATATGTCCAATCATCCGCTTTCAATTCTACAAGTTGCCAACCTCTCTTGTCCAGAAGAGTCGAACCCCACAATCCAATGAGCCTCAGCTGCGGAAAGGCCGTGTGAATTTTTTTTTTTTTGAAAAGGATTTTTTTTTAATATATAAAACTCCCTAGTACAAACCGCTGTGCTTCACCTTAGATATTGTAAGTACCGTCTGAGTTACAATATCTTGGTATGAGACGAACGAGTTACCCACACTACCAAGACATTTTTGTTTCTCTCTCCCACCCATTCCTCTCTCACCCTCACACCCCTTCAAGGGAAGCGCCTTGGGATCATTCTTAGCTAACTTCCCCCGGCTCAGCGTCTCCGTACCTCCCGCCTGTCGGTGTCGGGGACATGGTGACCTCGTCGATACGGTGGGCGCCGTCCTGCAGGAGAAACCCTGCTGCATCAGGTAATATCCCGTTAGCTGCAGAATAGTCTCGATGGCGCTCCAGCACTGGTTCGCGTCCATTTCCAGGCTCTGCAACCGCACCGCGCTGCCGGCCAATGGTAGCGGCCATCGCTTGCTGTAGACGGGGCGTGCACGGGACCTAGACGGGGCGCCCCTGGGGGAACCCCACGCAAACCAGACTTTGGAGGCTTTTGACAGACAGTCAGTCAGGGGCAGAGAGGTATTCCTACCTACCCGTGCTATAGTCCAGGGCCAGGGGAGCAGAGCAGGAGGCAGGAGTGGCAGGACAAAGTGGCAGCAGTGGTTGGGAAACCTGGAAGGGAACCCTACAGAGCTACTGCACCCAGTCCGCACTTTCCTCGAGGTTCCCATTGGGGTTGCAGCATGCAGTCTGATGGTCGACGGAGAGGCGGCCTTGCCCTTTTTCTCCTCCCGTCTGAGGTTGAAGCTACCCTGTCAACCTACCGACCCGCCACCCCTTCCTTCCCCCATGATCCCATCCCGTAGATCTCTCTCTCCTTCCTTCTCTCACTCACACTCCTTCCAACCGTCGCTCGTTGTGCGCTCGCTATAATCCCGCCATTGTCGGCCAGTCACTCTTTCACCCCTTCGCTCGCTCTCTCACGATCGTTGCTTCTTACTTCGTACTTCGTACTTTGCTTCTTTTCCTATTCCCGGGTCCTGCTTACTTCCTGCTTCCTTTTCCCTTTTGGCGCTCCATCAGGCGCAACCCCCACGGATCTGTGTCCATCTGTTCCTACCTCGCCAATTCCTCATCCAGGCCCAACTTCACTTCTCTTCTCTCGTCTCCTACCCGCGTGGCTCATTATTTCCCTTTATTTTCGTCTCTTACGAAGACATTGCTACCGCTGCGCCTCTACTTAATACACCCTCGTCGTTTCCGCACCTAATTCCTTTCGGTCCTCCTTGATCGACTGCTCGCCTGTGCCATCGTCGCATCAACCTCCGAACTTCCGACCCACTCTTCCGGCCCCCCGTTCACCACCCGCCGCCGTTACCGTTCCCGACGACCTCGATTCAAGCTGGCCAGACTCGCCCCCTCGGGTCTCGCCCTCAAATTAACTGTTTCCCTCGCCAGGGCATGGGAATTTCAGAAACTACCGCCTAGTGCGTAGAGCATGTCGGCTTCGCCGTCTTGCACTCCGCCGCGACGGCCACTTCACGAGCGCACCAGCTCTCAGAACAACCGCCTCGGGATCCGGCTCGTTCCATATAGCCCACCCCGAATCAGCGCCGATGGCTCCCCATCCTCCCGTCCCACTTCCTACGCCGACGCAAGCACCGAGACCGATCCGGAACCTTGGCCTAGCTGTGGTTCTCCGTTGGCCCCGTCCAGTCCATACTACGACTCTCCGTCGCCCAGCGTGGCTTGGACAAGGATCCGCCCTCATGCTCCCACCCCGGACTCGAGACGTCGCTCGAGACTTGTCACTCCAGAATCGAGCTCTCCCTGGCGCCCCTTGGCCGACGCCGACGCCGACGCCGACGCCGACGCCGATGTCACTGCAGACTCTAGTATTGAGCCTGATGTCGACGTTCACGATGAATCTCTTCAATTCGCCAGCGAGTTTGTGCCCTCTTCGCCCCCAACTTCTCGACCTTCCTCTGCCCGTCGCCATATCATCAACGTCCACGCCAACAAGACCTTCTCAGTGCATCCGCAAGAGCTCTCAACCTCATCTCGAACTGATTCCATGTGGTCTCCTCCACCCTCTTACACCACTCGAAGCAGTTCCGATGCCCATCAATCCCTGGGTGCATTCAGCAATGACCCCCAAGACCGCCCTAGCTCGCCATTGACTCCCCTCAGCGAACGCAGCACTTTGTCTAAGTCACCAGCTTCGTTATCTACTCCACGTGCCCAAACCAGTCCTAGAGTATCACCTTGGAACTATCGCATGATTGGTGGTGTTCGGAAGGTTCCCAAGACGCCTGATCTCAAACAGAAGCAGCCTCAGCCCCTGTCAGGACCCTCGTCCGTGCCGCCCCTGCCGTCTCTACCCGAGATCGAACTCACCAATCCGATTGAGGTTCCATCAACACAGCTGCTGAACGAGAAGCCCTCCTTCCAGTCGACCCTTTCTTCCCAATCGAGATCTACAGTCTCTGATAGGACTAACTACAAGATCTATGCCGCCCCCAGCTCTCCCGTGGCAGTTGCCGAACTGGACAGCCTTCCTGCCTCCTCGATCCATTCCAACTATGAGCTGCTTGGTGCCCCCTCATCATCAGACCCTTCTGTCCATGACCAAACTCGACCTCCCACCCATGATAGCGACGCCAACTACGTTGTCCATGGTGGACCTTCGTCTTCCTCCTCCGTCGTCGCTGTTCGAAACCGACAACAGGCCGAATACTCCCAAGAGAGCCTCGTCGTCCCACCCCTGCGACCGAATAAGAAGAGGTCCTGGGACAGCTTTGGCTTGGTCAAGGCCCGTTCCCACGACTCTGTTCGTACGGGATCTTTGACCTCTATCTCTACCATCATGACCCAAGAGGCCACACGAGCCTTGTTTGTAGGCCCTCCAACCATGTTGCATCAGGTTGGACCGACCTGGAACACTCCGGTTGGTACCACCCCTAAGTCCAAGACTACTGCCCGACAACACCAGTGGAGCTCTCAGCTTTCAACAGTCCTCTCTGAGAGCGAGGGAGGCAGCGAGCCTGCTTCCCGCGCATTGTCAGTTGCTTCGTTTGCCGATAGACGCAGCAGTAGCCACAGCAAACATATCCTCAGCATGGTCTCCTCTCTGGCTGGCCTTGAAGAGCACGTTGGTGGACCTTCCCATTCACGAAGAAGCTCATTGGAACCGCCATCGGCGACGTACAACCGAAGCGCACCCCGCGACCACAATACAGGCACCATACGCCTCATCCGCGATCATGACGAGGATGGCGATGGGCTTGCCCCCCTCGAGGAGTTGCATCATCGTTCCTCACGAACCCGACTGGGAAAAATGCTCTCGAGCTACGCATCAGACCACAGTCTCCGATCGAGTGCAAGCTTCAATGCGGCCGTCCCGACTTGGGCCAAGTATGATCTCTCACCCGACAAACACAATCTTGGTAGTTCATGGCTAACTAGCTTTTAGAGTCTACTACGGCAGTGGCGAAAGGAAATTTCTGGCATACAAGCCTTCGACCGAGTCCATGTTCTCTAACTTCAGTTTCACCGATAGTCAAGGGGTTCTTAGCCGTTCCCCAAGCCAAGACCGCTATGGTTCGAACATCTTTAGCCCCCGTCGACGACCGCGAGACCCTGTGGCGCACTCTGGCGGACGGCGTGAGTCGGATGCTGGATCGATGGACATAACGCCCCTTCCGCCACATCCCGTTTTGGCTGTTGTCCGCAACCTGAAGAAACAAACCTCGAGCATCTGGTCGCCACACTTGGGTCGGGATCGCAGACCTATGAGACACAGTATTTGGGAGCCCCCAGCAGCTGACTGGGAGGCAAGGAGCGAACTGACTGGGAGACGAAACGCTCAGGTTGTTATGTTCGTCCTGGGATTCATATTTCCTTTCAGTAAGTCTCAGCGCAGGCACCGTTCTGTGCCGTACGTCGTAACTCATGCTGACATGGCTTGGCAGCTTGGATGCTTGCTGCAACTATCCCCATTCCCTCGGCAACTCGAATCCATGACACCGAGCAAGGTCACAACGCATCTGAACCGAACCTGCGACGTGAACCTGGTAGTCATGCTCAACTCGTTGACGATGACATGTACTACAGTGCCATGTGGTGGAGGAATATCAACCGTGGCATGTCCGTCATTGGCCTGCTCATGCTTGGTGCTGTAATTGCACTTACTGTTGTTGGCACAAGACAAGGCTGGGGTACCTAAGATTCTCCCCCTTTTGGGCTTTTGACGAAAACAAAATACGCAACAAGACGTTTGGATGACCAAGGTTGGGACACATCCCGCTCTCAAAATTTCTGTCATGCAATTGATGGCATCAACGATTCGACGACAACCAACGCATCACGATGCTTTTTCTTTCATTTTCTAACCACCTTACGCCACAATCATTCACGATTCTTCTTCACGACCAAATTTTTTTTTTTTTAATTCTGCTTCCCTCGAAAAGCTGCTACGACGCACGAATAATTGTTTTGGATTCATGTTCTAACATCTTCAACGATACACGATTTTCAGGATTTACTTGACTTAAATCTCTTCACGACACACGATCTTTTGACGGATCTCACCACAAAACACTTCGACGCTCAATATCTTCCCCCTCTCATCACGATCTTGAGCCTCTGTATCAACAGCCTACAATCTAGGATGATCTTGTGTATCTGTACTATAGTTGGATTTGACAGGCGAATGCCGGGCTTCAAGACGAACACCACGACGTGCTCATTCTTATGTTATCACCTAATTAGTAGCCCTTACGATTCAGGCGCAAACAGGAGGGCCTCCCGGGCTTATCCTAGAGATAGATATATGATGTGATGTAAAATCTACAACTAGATTTTTCATATTATACTTTAGAGTTCTTTTGCAATACGCTCCACCACTACTTTGTTATGTTTCCGAGCTCGCGTGATCCAAAAGCCATGCATGCCATCAAAAATACCTGAAAGATGAAGTTATTTAGTTGAACTATGTGGACCGTACCCAGTGTGGCCCAGGAACCGCCTATTTTAGATGGCCTTCTGCTTCCTTTGCCGGGCCTCGACCTCAGCTCGAATTTCCTTGACAGCCTCATTGATATCGCTTTCCAAGTCCTTGGAGATGCCGAGGATGGGTTCCCTGCCCGTGAGGCTCTCAGTGCTGATGGAGCGTACAAGTTTGGCGGTCACCCTTCCCTGGCGCTTCTCAAGCTGTTTCCGAAGCGCAGCCTTTCCGGGTGAAGCGAAGAAGACGAGGGCAGCGAAAGTCCAAATGACGGCGTAGAAGTAGACACGAGTCCAGGCGAGGATGGAACCACTGAAGGAGAGGACGATGAAGGGGGTAGTGGCGAATGAGAAGGTGAGCTGGGTGGCGAGGTAGGAGATGAAGTCGTAGTACTTCTTCTTGGGAGAGGGATTGCCAGTGATGGGGTCTAGGAAGAAGGGGCGAACATGTCTTCGAACGTCTGGAAAACGGCGAATTAGTATGGGTAGTGAGGATGGTGACGACCTTGACTGGACTTACTCTTCGCAACAGTTTGTATGAAGCTAGCGAGAACAAAGCTCAGGTAGTAACCGGGATAGAAGCCATGCCAAAGAGCACTGGTACCGAAGGTGGCCAGACTTGCACGGAAGCCAGGCTTCTTGCCCCTCGGCGTGACACGCAGGTATATGTAGTTCCGAAGCCAATTACTGGTGTTGATGTTCCATCCGCCAAGATAGCCTCGCGGGTTCTGGGCTGCCTCAACTGCCCAAGGGTCGATGTTCTGGAGGCGGTTCCAAGATATTTTGCCCGTAATAGGGTCAACGCCGTTGTAACCGAGGCCAGCGAGAATGCAGGAGCCTTCGGTGAGGGACCAGACACCGTAGTACTTGAGGCGGGCGACGAAGTTGACGAGGTGCATGATCCAAACGCGGCGCAGGAAGCCGTACTCGACATACGAGTCTTTCGTCAGGGTGGTAGGGTTGTACGAGCCACTCGTGGCCATGAACAAGCCAATCCAGAATAGACCACTGAATGCCTTCCAGGCGGCCGGCCCACCACTGCGGGGGATCTTGCGCTTCCTCCTAACGGGCGGCTTTTTGGAGGGATCGACCTTGGGGGAGACGTCAAACATGGTGGTGTCGAGCCAGCGACGGTAGTCTGTAAAGTCGAAAGAAGGACCCGCAAATAGAGCGGGGAAGAAGAGGACCCAGCCTGCGTAGTCGAGAAGGGAGGGAAGTTCCTTGAGCATGTGGTCGCGCTGGAAGTCAGAGAGCTGATCGTTGGGGAGTTGGCCGTCGGCGACGTTCCAACAGAAGGCGCTGAGCTTCATGAGAAGAACCATCTGTGCACCAGTGACGTCGACGGAAGAAGGGCTGTCCGCGGCCTGGCGGGCGATGTGACTGACGGACATGTGGCCCATTACGAAGGCAAAGCCAATCCAGGGCATGTAGGGGCTGGAGCGGAGGAACTTGGCGATAGAGAAGGCGCCGCCAGCGCTGATGAGGAGGGTTTGAGCGCCATCCCAGAGGTCGAAGAGGCCGACGAGGTAGAAGAGGGAGACGCTGGATTTGGGGGATTTGTGAGCTCGAGAGACGGCTTAAAGCTGGACGATAGAGGAAGTGGACGTACCTGATGGCGAAGAGGTTTTTGGCATCGGGCCTCGAGTCGGGAATGCGTTTGAGGAGAGCGGCGAGCGGAAAGGATATTAGAAAGGAGGCGATGAGCTTGACTATATAGAACAAAAAGATGGTTAGGATGCTATTCGTAAGGCAGGTGCATCTGTGCAGGGGTATACGCTCTCTCTTACCTTCGTCTGTAGACGCGCCAATGCTTGAAGCAAGAGCGTCGAAAGCTTGATAGGACGTTCACGTTAGTAACATAAGCGCGCGCATTGATACAAGTCACGAGCCGAAAGGCATTCAACTCACGGCGATGGATGAAGAGCAACATGGCGGCGGGGTTGATAGGCGCGCGCGGGCCAAGCTGGCGATGTTGAGGGGGGGTGCCGGCGGTCAGGACGAAGGGAGGGAGGAAGGGATGAGAAAAAAAGAAAGAACGAAAGAAGGAAAGAAGTGCGGTCGGGAGAAACTGCTGTCCTATATCATGATGTATAAATAGGGTCTCGTGAAGCAAGGGGCAGATAGACCACAAGGTAGAAACACTTTTTGGCCGATGTGAGATCGATCCAGTCTAAGTCCAAGACTACTAGTACTGTAATAATAAAACTCGATAACGGAGGGGAAAAAAGGGTTGGGACGTCATTTCAAGAAGCCCTTCTCTTGACCCCAACAGGGAAGCTTGGATGGGGTAAAGCTACGTAACCACTACGGTGCATGCCCGCTAGGGCGTGGTTGGGGTAGGCGGTGACTTGCCCCACGTGGGGACAACAGAATGGACGATGGGCGATCTCCCGGATAGATACATGCCTCAAGTACGAATATTCATCCATGCTCGTGTACAACGGCAGCTGACCTGAATACCATACATACCTACCTACTAGTACTGGTAGTGACTGGAAGGAGTACGTACAGCCCTTCATCTACAACCTTCAAGCCGTCACGCACCATGCCAGCCAGTGTCATCTGGCTTCCTCTGCCGCGTGCATGACAAGCAGTGGTCTCAAGCCCTGTGTCACTTATCCTCGTCATTAACATCGCCATCGCCTTCGATATACGTACTGCACTCTGGCTTCAGCCGTTTACTTTTCGATTGCTACAGAGCACATGTACAAGCACATTCCCAAAACCATTCGTTGTAATAGGCTCAGTCCAGCATGCATTCGCGTTCCGTCCGACTCCAACCACGCCCGTGTCTATACCAAATAAAGAGTCGTCCACCCCATGGCGATTATTACCGCACTATACTATACATACCAGGCGTGGCAGACTCTTTCTCTCCAATAGTGTTGTGTGCTCTTGTGTGGACACATTGCCGCTCCTTTCTCATGTATGACCCGTGTGAGTGGCACATGCTCGATTTATCGCCGGGATGTATGCCGCAAACTCCTGGCCACCATGTCCGCCACCCAAGCTTCTTCGCACGCCTAAGAGTTGGCAGCATCACGGCTGCTCTGAGAGCTCGCACTCATCGTAGGCCGCGTTGTAGGCAGCGAGTCTCGGGCCCCCTTGGACTGCCGCATTCGAGCAATAGCATACACAATGCCACTAACGAAAGCAATAAAAATGGCCGACACACTCCCGACGGTTACGGGAGCCGAAAAGAAGATCAGACCGCTGATGGCAATCGGAAGCTTGTTCAGGGCACCGACCATCGAGTAAGTTGTCGATGATGTGACGCGGATGCACCAGGCCGAGCAATAAGAAATGAAGATGGCTGCCAGTCCAGAGTAAACCATGCCCATAATCATTCGGTTGCGTGTCTCCTCTGGGAAGTTCTTGGAGAAGTTGACACTGGACCAGTCCTCCATCACAAAGGAGCAGACGACGAGCACGGGAATCGTTAGGAGGTTGTTGTAGTACATGGCTAAGTGAACGTGTTTGGTTAGTCAAACTGAATACCAAGGCAAATGGGAAGACGGAAGGCGAGGGGAAAGGAACGGGGGGACTCTCGAGAGATAACTTACTATCCCAGTCCTTAAAGTTCATCTTCTTAATGACCTTGCGCATACCCAGCACGTAAGATGCGCTACAGAAGACGTTCATACCCATCCAGGCGTAGCCAGCATTGAGCGTCGAAATGGCCGCCGAGGAATCGGTGGTCCCGAAATCGCCGGCGATGGCACTCTGGATATCGGCCCATGCGGCAACCACGGAACTCAAAACCATCAGACCAAACGAGAGGAGAGCCACGGGAGTGACACTACCACCAAACCACAGCACCTCACCGTACGCAATGACAATGATGGTTAGGTTCTTGAAAATGGTATAGACGGGGACGGAGAGAAACTGTAGTGACTTGGTGCCTGTGTATATCATGCCAACGAGCAGAAGCGAGATGGGAAACCCTGTAATATGTTAGTCGTGAACTCGTCACAGCTTTCGTTGCCCCGATTGCCACACTTACACTTCTTTGCTCTGTCAGGATCAAAGGGAGCCAGGACTTTGATCATGCCCATCTGCTTGCAAGCCGTAATGGTGGCGATGCAAACCACAGCCTATGCAGGTCGTGATGGTGAGCACGATGCATCTCAACCGACGTATGCAAGGTATTTGCTTACCTGAACGGCCAGATAGAAGAAGTTGAGGTTCCAGAAGGTGCCTGAGACGACGTACTTATTGACGACGGTCATGCTGATCGAGGAAAAGCAGTACGCAGTGATGGACACGGGCGCACTGTTATCCAGCGATGACAAGCCGGGGCTACCGCCAATAGGGTGGCGTTTCCTTGTCGTCGGAGAGGGGGCCATGAAAGGGTCCTTTTCTTTGCCAAAGGCATTCTCGCCTATGCGGACTACGTAGTCCTCGTTCTTCTTGTCCGTCATCGTCACGGGTGCTGGGCGGGAAGCGATCGTTCAGTTCGAGAGGCTGCGGGAGGGCTACGGAGGCAGCAGCGCAACGAAGCGGCGTTCGGCGAAAGAATAATGAGGGACGGGTGGCTTTGTCGTCGTCGTATTGTGTCGTGGCTTAGCGAGGGTTAATGGTGAATCGGGTGGAAGCCGCGTCGAATGCTCCTTGGCTCCTTGTTTCTGGTAATTGTCGAGACTTTGACCCTTCCTCTGGTCAAACACGTCAAAAGTTCCAATGGCCTGGAATTGTGGTTAGGTTAGTGAGATGAGGGAGACGTGGAGGAAACACAGGGGGCTCCGCTTAGTCATGACCGCTTGGAGTTTTTTGGGCCCGGCAGGTCCGCGTAAGTACGTGACGCCATCAAATCCAATAGAGGTGACGGTACAGAGTACATCGTCGTTCTTCAGTATCGGTAGGTACCGAGCCCCCCTGAAAACCCCTAATAAATCCTCAAAAAACTCCATAAAGCCAGATTCGACCGCATCGACGTGATGCAGTAAAAGGACTAGTATGGACGAAACCTCCAGGCTCCATCGTTAACCCACCATGACTGGCAGGGCATCAATAATGCCAGCCCAGGCCTGTGTCCTTTTGCTGGGAGTCGTAGCCCGCACACACGTACATGTACGGTCCTGAAGTTACCAAATTTGTACTATGTACGGCGACGAGTTGGGGCAGGCTGTAGTAAAGCGACCTAGGTAGGTAAGATGAGATGCGGCGGGTGCCTGAGACCGAAGTTGTTCAAGTTGTGATGGAGAACGTCCAGAATGGATCTATGATGCTGGCTCTGCTGCACCGTTGACCCCGTCTTCACCGCCTTCCTTGTCGTCTTCTGGTGCTGCCGGGAAATTGAGGTGCTTCCAATCTTCCAGCTCCTCCGTCACCGACCTCATGCGGTCTCGGATGCTCTCGATGGCGTAGCTACCCAACAGCAGTCGCAACGGCGGATACGAACAGTGAGCCAGCTGCCAGATCAGCTCGGCGCATTTGACAGCGCTCGTCGGCTGCCGGTCGCCAAGCCATTGTACCATCCGCTTTGCATGGAGAGCCGGCGATGTTGCATGCCCGTATGCCTCACTTGCTGGTTTGATGAGGAAGTGACCCCATGTCGGTAGCGGATTGCTAAGCGTCTCGGGCTCGTCACGGCGGACATGTCCTGGTTCAATGAGGGTAGCCTTGATGTTGAACGCGTCCGTTTCGTAGAGCATTGCCTCGATGAGGCCCTCGACAGCGTACTTGGTAGCACAATACGGCCCAAGACCTGGGACCCCCAAAGCCCCAGATGTCGAACTAAGGATGAGGTACCGGCCCCCATTCTGCCTCCGAAAGTAGGGGAGAGTTGCGTGGATGATGTGGACAGTGCCCATGAAGTTGGTCTCGAACTGGTTGCGTAGGTCATGCTCGTCCTGGTCCTCACAGGCGCCGATGACGCCGTAGCCCGAACAGTTGGCGACCACGTCGATGCGGCCAAAGTGAGTGAGCGTGCGTTCCACAGCACTGCAGACGGAATCGCGGGAGCGGACGTCGCACAGCGCCCCAAGACAGTTTTCATGAATTCCCATCATCTGGTCTGGGGTCGTCTCGAGTGAGCGGCCAACCGACGTAACTAGGTCGCCCCGAGACAGAGCACACTTGACGAGGGAGCGGCCCATGTGACCGGTTCCTCCAAAGATCTGAGGCGGTCGGTGAGTAGAGAGCGGAGTAAGGTGTGTCTCAAAGTCAACATACTATCCAGACCAGCTGTTTCGAGGAAGTGCCGCCGAGTGGCGGGTCGCAGCTCGCGGGCAGCTGAGGCCGTAGCTTTCCCGACCCATCGGTCGCGTCGGAGGCTTCAGTGCGTGTGTCCATCTTGCACCCAGAGGCCCGATCAGTGTCGGTCGGTGGTGGAGAGAGGTTGGCCTCCTCGTTGTTGTGTTGTGGTAAGGCGGTGGCGACGTTGGGATGAAGAATAAGAGACGGAGCTTGAGGTGGTGGAAGTCCCGTCCACTAATTCTTACTAGGGTTGTACGTCGAAAAAGGTACCTCTGATTTTGGCGGGGGCAGGGGGAGAGGAGATGTACATGTTCGGTATCAACACCGATGCCGCTAACAAGGAGTCTTGCCATGAACAGTACTGTCTAGTAATGTAATGCTACCTTCACATTTGGTAAATGCCGTTAGACGGTATAACTGTTCGTAAAATTTTCAGAGAGCTAAGTATGGAATGGCGACTACCTTTCCCCTGAGCGCCTATTGCTGATGGCAAGCTTGGAGTGACTCGAATTCCTCGATCCTCGGCACCGGCTTGCACGGAGCTCCCGGACCCGGGCTTCGGACCCTCGGCACCGGCCCCAGTATCGAGTTGTCGGAGGGGGGAAACTGACGCGCATTTAGGGGACTACTTCTGGAGGCGTGGTCTTCTTTCTAAGTGCAGTGAGGGGCTTCGATGGCTGGGATCAACAGAAGCCGACCCTGCCCGATGCCATCACACTAGAACGTTGACCATCTCAAACGCATATCTGGGTAGAACTACCAAAGGATGTAAGGAAAGCCCTGGTGAGAAGCTGCTGGCGAGATGGGTTGAGCGGCATCCCGGAGTGACTTCTAAATGACCACCAGGCACCACACCATCGTCTAGTCTACATAGGTGTAACTAGATCAACGGGGTGCTAGTTCAATGTAATAACGAGTGTTGAGTTGTTGGATTTTGCAACTCTTCAGCTCGATACTCGAGTCCCCACATCCACGCCGACCAATTCAATGACCGGGATTACTGAATGTGACTAGGTAGAGAGAACTAGTCGGTGCATTACATGCCCCTTTGTCTCAAGCTTGGTGAGCACTTGAAGCAGATCAGTGCCTTTATCTGAACTGTCATCTCATTGACCGTGCTGGACTGACAACAACGAAGGCTGTCCCACGCCACCCCGAGTGGCGTCAAGAGGTCCCCAAATCACGTCAACGGTGCACAACTTGATTATCCCCTCTTTTGGTATCTATTTACCGCGGCCCTCGAGGGTAGACTGCGCACTCACATGCCAAAACTCGTTTTTAGATAAGAAGGGTCGAGGGGGTATTGTGCCATATCATTATCAACAACCTGCGAAGTTTCTCATTTTCTGGTCACACGTTTCAACTAGCAGGCAGGCTGGATTGGTGACGCCGCCCAGAACAAACCTCCTAGTCACACGTGGGTTTTTTACTGGGCTAGAAATTCCTTCACGTACTCCTGCCGATGTGCGTTCTGGTCTAGTTCGGGCTCGCGGTTCAGAGCAGTCCACTTGGGCTCGTCTTTGAACAGCCGCATGGCATGGACAAACTAGTCCGGGCATCAGTTAGCATGGCACGAGGTGAGTTTTCGTACTGATCTTGGTAGTGCTTACGTTGTCCTCGTCGGTAGTAAAGCGGTGGTAGATGCCGGCCGGCAGGATGAGCAAGTCGTCCTTGTCAAGCTGAACGCGCACCCACTGGTCGTCCTTACTGCGGACGTCGAAGTAGCCACGGCCGTCGCGAATGTACCGGATCTCCTCATCCTCATGCAGATGCTCCTTGAAGAACATCTTGACCTTCTCCTCGTACACGTTGCCCATCGTCTTCGGGGAGACCTTGACCTCGTCCCGGTTCCTGTATCCACGCTTCTCGGCCAGTTCGTCAACACTCCGGAGCTCAGGAAGGTGATAGTAGTAGACGCCAAGCGCGAGGAGAGCGTCGGCATCCACCTCCCGGCCGGAATCATGAGGGAGGCGTTGGTCGCCCTGTGAGTGCTTGTTAGCCCGGAGAGACTTGAGGTAAGGATAGCTGACGAGGGTTTCACGGACGGGGAGGTTGTCGTAGTAGTAGGCCTTCATTTTTATTTTTATTTTTATAGATGAAAGACTTTGGAGCGACTGTCGCAAGCGATCGAGGGTGTTCTTGCGTCAGGGGGGGGGGGCACAGAGGATGAACCCGTTGGGTCGGGATGGAGGGGCGGCGAAGGCTAGAATTATAAGTTACGTTCATGGTGGCGGGGCAAGCTCGCCATGGTTGCATCGTGCATGGTCAGCGAGCGACCCGACGTCAGTGCGTCAGTGCACTAGTTGAGTGCACCAGTGCATCAGCACTAATTGTACGGAGGAGCATTTCAAAAGTCCTGTCCCAAGCTAATGACGCCACACCCTCATACCCCAGTCGGTTACCTAGGGATACATAGTCTTCAGGGCGGCCCGCCTACTACCTCCTCTATAGCTCCTATATTTATAGGGATCTCCAGTGGCTGCGGATGCCTATGGCAATCTGCTGGGGGCTGTCTCATGCGCTATCTTCTTTAGCCTTATAGGGGTGCTAAGCCATATAATGTATCCTACGTACCTAACCTCGCTCTGATTGGCTGTTCTTAAATTGTGGCTGAAGATCGGGACAAGACTTTTGAAATGCTCCTCCGTACTCCGTAGGGCTCAGGGCTTTGAGGTGCTGACATCACCATCTCATATTAGGCTGGATAAACAACTCGACAGGGTTCGGCACCTGTCTTCCGCACACCACCTACATCAGTCAGCGGGTGACAAGGCCGATCAGGCGTGTAATTGATGAATTGGCTGTGTCCTCTGGCAATTAATGGGAGCCTTTCCTCAATCATCGTCAACCAACGGGGCATAGTTGGCCGCCCCGGGTATCGGATGTTCCTGAAGTTGCATCATCACGAATATCCTCACTGGCGTGGACACAGAGACAGGACAAGAAATAAGTAAACGAAGGTAACAGAAGCAAATAAAACCAGTGCATAATAACAAGGACGAACGACTGTAGTCGTCGTCGTTTTCCCCAACGCCACCATAAGCCCAATCCCAATCAGACAATCTCGTGTCTTATGCTCTACCAAAACGCCAAGCCTAAATGCCGAACCAAGTAGATATGCTCCAAGAGACTCAATGCCAACCTGACCGCCCATCACCGAGGCCGAGTTGGGGTGTGTATCTGCCGTGTCTGGGTTGTCGCTATGTCTCCAGATTGACTACAGATCGCGAGGCCCAACGTCCCTCGCCCCAGCAACCATGATGTCGTTGTTGATAGCGTCGGTCGAGTCGTCCTGCGCACGCGCCTCGAACAGGCGCCTCCACCAGCCGGGGGGGTCCAGAGGCCGGGAACCGTTGTGCAGAGGTGGGTATACATCAGTAAAGAAGTACCAAACATGCCCGATGACAACCCCCATCATCTCGTCCTTTGGGATGGTCCCATGCAGGACGAGGCTGAAGCCCATGAGAACCCACGGGAGGTAAGGGGCGGTAAAGACTAGCAGGCCGAGGAAGCTGAGCCTGGTATCGGGGTTTCGACGGGACCAAATGTAGACGAGAGTGGACGAGAGAGGATGGCCGAGAAATGGCATGGAGACGAGGGGCGACAGAGCGATCAAGCTGGCCATAGCGTAGACGAGAAGCCAGGAGAAATGCGCCGGGGAGCGACCGGAGGATTCCTCGAGGAGCCGGGCGTAGCGTTGAAGGAAGTAGACGTGGAAGAGGAGGTCGAGGGAGAAGGGGCCGAAGTAGAGGAAGGTAGTCAGGAGCCGCCAGTACTGTGTTTACGGAATGGTAAGTAGGGCGTTATAAGTTGGAGATAAAGACGACGCAATGCGGGGCAGCGCCATGTGCTTGCGACGCGCAAGACGGAAGAGGGGACTAGAGGGAGCGACGGCGAAAATGGAGGGAGAGGGAGAGAGATGTCTAACCTGCGATTTCGCAAAGACGGCGCGGAAGCTGTAGAAGAGTTGGAACGGCGTCACCATCTGACACTGGACCAAAGCGCTCGTGAGGACGGTCGCCGTCGTCCACCATCGGGTACACGTAGGCATTTCCCAGAACCAAGTCTCGAGAGGCAGACGACCTCCATCCATAACCTGATCCATTGAGGGAGCGATGCAGACAGGACGGAATTGATTCGCGAGTTTCGGAAGGAGGAGGCTAGACGTAGAAGAGAGGATGAGGTGCGGAGTTGAAGCCAGGTAAGGATACAATATAAGGTCAATATTCGCACTGGCGGGCACGTCAGGCTTGACAGGATGGGGCAGCCTGAAGGTTCAGGTGGTGAGTCGTGTGAATACTTTGGGTAGTAAGCAAGCAGACGAATAGATGCACAGTTGGTGCGATTTGTGAGGTGGCCTTTCCGCGGAAGCGCTGACGTTGGCTGTTTGGAGGCGGTGGCTGCTGTTACGGCATTTCAGCGCTCGAGTCGGGTGCCTCCACTTTCCCTGAAGGACCCTGGCGCCTGGGCCCTGACTGAGGTGAGCTCGGTACGAGGTTCAGGTTCTCCGTGCAAAGGACAAAGTACAGTACAACCCCTGAATGTTCGTCTAGCGTGAACCAAAATGTGGCGTTAACTGAAATCTTAAGAATATTCCCAAAATTAAACCGTAGAAACTTCTAAAAGTTTATATTTAGTAAATATACTAAATATTTTATGGATTAACTGTGTAAAGAATTTATTATTTTCCCTTGTTTCTTGTTAATTCGCTGCTAAGTTAAGAATTCTAGCTGATGATCCCTGTAACATGTACTAAGCTAACAAACATACAGGGGTTGGACTGTGCCTCGTGTCAGTTGGGAGTGGTGGCGAAATGCGGCTAACCATTGGCTTATGTTACCTATGGCTGAGTGTCTTCGCCACATAGGCTCGAGGGACAAAATACTTATTAGTAGTCCGCCAACCCCTTGTTGCGGGTAAATTACATACTTACATCTACTAGTACTGCTAGTACGGAGTACGTACTTGCGTACTTAGTAGTACATACTAGTATCTCTCAAAGGCTGGTGGGGCCTGTAGCTGGTGGCTGGTGTGTGTGGTGGCCCATGAGCCTGAAAATCAATCAACGCGAAATTCGCGTGGCTGGGAATGCGAAAGCGCGTGCCTTCTTTAATCGATTCCCACTTGCGCCGGCCCACGGCCCTTGGTCCTTCAGAACCTCTATTTTCACGCATCACCGACTCTCTTTCACTGCGCATCGCGATCGAACTATAAGCTTCAAAGGATCTTGCTCTGCATCGTCACTCTTTACTATTTCCTCTCAGAGCTCTTGCACAACTCCGCCATGGCACGGAAGTCCGGCGCGTCCCGCAAGTCGCGGGCTAGCGACGTTCAAGGTACGTCTCTTTCTCCTACCTGCCATCGCAGCATCTCGCATCCGCGTCCGCAAACTTACGACCATGACAAAGACTAACCCTTTTCCCACAGCCGGTGATCCTGTTCCTGTACGCGCAAAGCGAAGATACCGTCCCGGTACCGTTGCTCTCCGAGAAATCCGCCTATACCAAGGCCACACAAAGCTGTTGCTGCTCAAGCTGCCCTTTGCACGTCTCGTTAGTCACACCCCGTCGAGGTCTCTTGCGCCACGACGAGTTTACAGTAGACTAACGCCTTTTATAGGTCCGCGAAATTGCCTTGACAGTTCGTCCCAAGGGAGAGGGAATGCGATGGCAGAGCCAGGCCATCCAGGCGTTGCAAGAAGCCGCCGAGGCCTTTATGGTTCATCTGTTTGAAGACACTAACCTCTGCGCCATTCACGCCAAGAGGGTTACCATAATGCAAAAGGACATTCAACTAGCGAGGCGGATACGCGGTGTTTGGGGGGGGCTTGGTTGATGACGGAGGTGGGATGTATAATGTGAAAAAGGGAACGGAATGGGCATTTTGATTTGATATTTTGGGTTGTATTTCGATTGGCAAAGTCGATTGGCGTTGGGCGTCTGTAAGGCTATATACCTACGGGTGTAGCTTGGTGGTGTGGGTTAGGTAGTCAACGGCGGGGATTCCCTTTTGGCCCCAACACGATGAGCGAACGATGGAACTCTTTCCACGTATAATACAAAGCAGATTCATGATCCTCGATGCTCCAAAATGCCCTGCTATGGACGGCGCAGGGGAAGCTGACAGCAAAAAGAGACGTAAACCACTCACACGACGTGAATAACGTTCATAGCTACGTAATACCTGAGTCTGTATAAGAAAACGACAGGATGAACATGGTTTGCTACCATTACTCGACTACTGTGCTACAGTAACAGCTGGATGCTGGTTCTTGTACCTTGCACCTCATTTTAAGCGTCGACGGAATTGCCAAACGCACCGCGTGAACCAATCCCTTCCGTTGATTGGCTGCGAGACTGGCGTCTTGCTGCCGGTCACTGACGTAATATATCAACGCCCTCAAGCCCACCTGCACAAGCTTGGCAGCTCCCCGCGTCAAATCATCGAACTCATCACCTCCCTTTTCGTCAACCAATCCCTTCAGCAAGACACCCAATTGAGCACCGAGACAACGTCAAGCAGCAATGAATCGAATGTTTAGTTCCCGCATGGCCTTCCGAGCTATTGCTGGCGGCATTGGCCCTGGTGTGTGTGCTGGCAGCTTCCTGGTCAACCGCCGGGCTATTCGATGCGACGCTCCGACCTTGGTCGCCTCCTCGCCGCCTCGACGGCGTCGCCCATCCGCTTTGGACGTGTCTCCCGAAACTGTTAGCCAGGTTTCCAGCGGCAGTATTGCTGGTGTGCTACTCTCTCTTCTACTGATTGCCTTACAGCTGCCTAGAGTGTTAACTGACTCTCCTTGTCTTTCTGTAGGATTCGCAACCGGTTTAATTGTGGCCCTTTTCTCCCGCACACTCGCTCTTTTCAGTGGCTTGTTTGCTGTTTCTCTCCATGTAAGCACCTCCCTTTGTTCCACACGTGGATGCCATGCTTGAGCAAGTTCGGGATCTAACACTGATTTGCTGTAGATTGCGGCGCGTTATGGGTGGGATGTGACTCGCATATTAGGCATCCGTAGGCTTCTGGAGGGCAGCGCTCTGTGGGAAAAGAGTAAGGGGAAGCCGTGGTTCACGACTTCGTTTCTTGTGACTTTCATCTTGGCTGCGTTTGTGCACCTATAGGGTTTGCTCACATTCTATCCTCTTTGTTACTAAAAGTTCACACTCATATGGGCGTAGAGTAGCTGCGTGAGTTGTTTATGACAGTACAAGCCAAGCCGTTCCGTGTGTCATAGAGGCATCGCATTTGGAGATAAATATGAAATATGTTACCCATCACTGACCAAAAATCGGCTATTAGCAACGATCTCTCCTCATCGAGTTGAACCTTTGCCGTTTCACTCACGGTGTTTCACAATTCAACTTGTCAGTGCCAATCACTCGATAGGTTCCGTCTCCCGCTTCAGCCAAGCCATCGTCACCTCGTCCTCTTCAAAATAGTCCCGAGTCTTCTCCAAGACCTCGGCATGGTAAGAGTTCAGCCATGTTTTCTCAGTCTCGGTGAGCAGGTTCACGTCGAGGAGGTTGCGGCAGTACGGAACCATAGTGACATGCTCAAATCCAAGGAATGGCTTGTCTCCAAAGGAATGCTTAGTCTTAACCTCCTTGACAATGATGACGTTTTCGATCCGGATGCCGAACTTTCCATCTTCATAGAAACCAGGTTCATTGGATATCACGTTTCCTGGCGCGAGTGCAACCTCGGCAAACTGGACCCGCGTGCCAATGCCAATTGGACCCTCATGAACGTTCAAGAACGATCCGATGCCGTGACCAGTGCCATGCCTATAGTCGAGTCCATTCATCTGTTTCGTAGGTTAGGGGTGGCATTCTTCAGACCATTTTCGGCATGCTTACCCATAGGTGCTGTCTGGCCAAAGAGTCAAGTGCGAACCCGGTCGTTCCCTTGGGGAAGACAGCCAGATCCAGACCAATATGACCCTTTAAAACAAGAGTATAGGCCTCTTTCTCGACATCGGTAGGGTTCCCAAAGTGCAGCGTTCGTGTGGTATCCGTGGTCCCATCACGATATTGGGCACCGGAATCGCAAAGGTAAATAGCAGCAGGGTCAATAGTGGCGCAATTCCCTCTTTCCGGGCCGTAGTGAATGATAGCAGCACTGTGGGTGACTTTATGTCAGTATAAGCCCTTGGCTGCGAATGAGCACCCACAGATGAGTTTATTATAAAGTCACTTAGTACAGAGCTGCGAAGGGTGGACAACGTACTTTGCTCCAGTAGAAGAAATGGTTGGGAAGGAAAGGCCGACAAAGTCGGCTTTAACGGAACGCAACTTTTCAAGCTCATCGGCAGCCTCCACTTCATCCAACTTGTTCTTCTTCACAACGAGCTGCTGTTCAAGCCAAGCGAAGTATTGTATCAGGGCAGCACCGTCTCTCACATGGCAGGATCGCATTCCATTGATCTCAGCCTCAGTCTTGATGGCCTTGGCATCGCCAATGGGGCTCCTTACTTCATCAACCATTGAGTCCCCCCCAAGGGCGGTTTTGAGGGCCCACGAGCCCTTGGTAGAGATGAGAAAGCTTCCGGTTGCAGTACCGCCCTCAGACCTATGCTGTTTGCTGACAGCCGCGTGCAACTCCCTTGAATCGCCCAAGATTGCAGTGTAAGGCTTGATGTTGACCTTATTAGCGGTCAGATGGGCGCGACAATTCTCATCTATCTTAGAGTTGTCGATGTAGAGGGTGGCGGAAGTAGGCGTAACAATGGCGTAGGAGAAGAAGACTGGGTTGAAAGGAATGTCGTTTCCTCGCAAGTTAAAAAGCCAGGCAATTTCATCAAGCATGGATACGACAAAGCCAGGGGAGTGCTTTTTCTCGAGCTCTTGGCGGAGCTTAATGAGCTTGTTCTGAACCGATTCTCCAGCGAGCCTATCGGGCTGGATAGAGATGAGCTCGCAGGGCCGAGCTGGCCGTTCTGCCGCCCACACCAGATCAACCAAGTTATCTTCAACGGGTAACAATTCCGCGCCACCAGACTTGTGAATTTTGTCTGCCAGATTCTTGGCCGTAGACCCGGAGATAAGAGACGGGTCCACGGCAACATTCTTACCGCCGGCAGACTGCTCAGCGGACCATTCTTGCCAAGTAGGAACATCTTGGAGGCCCTGCTTGAGCAATGTCCAGTTGTTGTCTAGCTGGGATGCGGCTTGGTTGAAGTAGCGACCATCAGTGGCAAGAGCGGCGGATTGCAGAGTCACAACGGCACATCCAGCGGAGCCGGTAAATCCAGAAATGAACTCGCGCCTGGCATCGCAGTCTGCGATGTACTCAGAAGAGTGGCTGTCCTCGGAGGGAATTACTGGACAGAAGAAAAAAATGCACGGTTAGTGATTTGAGACGTCACGGGGCCGAAGGAAGGCGGAAGCCAGAGGGGAAAGGCTGTGATGCCCATCGGGGCTCACCGTAGACTTGGACGTTACGATCCCTCATCAAGCTCCTCAGCTGAGAGAGCCTGGAAGTGGTATTAACCTTGTCCATGACTGCAGATGAGAGGAGACGACGTGTAGGAGACGTTGATATCGAAGGCGGCGGCCTTGGTGTTGCCAGACGGAGGAGCCTTGCCGTGGTCTGGAGGAGCATGGACTCTCAAACGGACGCAGTACACACAACGAAAGAAGCCTACGATTCTCGAGCTCGGAGCATGTACGGCTGGGCAAACTTTGTAGAGAGGCCGTAATTTATGAGCTCCTGAGGTGCTGTGTGTCCTGGGAGGAAATGTCAGGACAGGGTCGTGACACTAAGCCAGAAGGCAATGGGTGGGTGATTTAGAGAATTATACACAGCCAGCTCCTGTTTATTGGTGCGAGGTGTGAGGAGTGAGAAGCGAGGTGTGAGGAGAGAGTGGTGAGGTGATGAAGATGGTGATGCTGCCACTATGTTGGGTGTTGGGCGGGGAATTCTAGTTCAAGGTCGTAGCTTCTGCAAGACAAGACACGAGAAAGTGGGGAGATGGGAGACGGGCGAGGGAGTCATGATGGAAGATAGCGCACTCACCTAATAGGGGAAGGAGCAATTAATCGCAACAACAGAGAACTGGACAGATATCCGTGGCAGATGTTGACAAGGGGTGCTTCCGGGCCGTTGGTCTCATGAGGTAGGTTGGGCAAACGAATCGAGCGAGGAATCGAGACCTCACGCGGGCAAATGTGCGAGACAGTGACGACAGAGGAGGGCCTGCCGATGCTGGCCGGCGGATATTTGGAATGGCCGCAGCGCCGAGCAATCTCTCCACCACCGAAATCAGTGCTTCTCCAGACGCTATCAGTTATTAGTTGATCAGATTGGTGAGTTTCTGGTGGAACCTTGCCTACAGAGGTAGTGCTGCCTACCATCTAACCTAGGTAGTGAAGGCATGCAGGTTGCAGAGTGCTAATTAGTGATACATCTCGGAGGGATGGTACAGTGGCATGATCAAGAAGTGACATATCTATATGGGTCTTGTACAACGCAAAGGTGCCAATTGCCCATGCGACAGCATGTATTTCTTGCCGAATCCCAAGTAGTTATCTTCAACATCCTGGTACCCTGCACCCCACCTCTGCCAGTTCCCTTCTTGAACAAAAATATGTGCTTCGCAACTCGTTCCATGTAACCCGAACGACCTCTCGATAGCCGTGGCCCGCTGCGAATGGAAGACCTCGGTCTGAAAGCGTCACCACCAGAGTACTAGAAACGCAAAGTGAATAAGAAAATGTTTCATTATTTTTTGTCTCGTCTCTTCCACGCCAATATTCAAGCTTGTTCCGTCGGTTGCACCACAAGGCTGCTATCACCCATTCACAGCCCGCTAACCGCACCCCACCAAGCGAAGAGTGAGGGAGCTCTCTTCTCTCTCCCTAGCTCATCCTGTCTCTTTCTCTTTCTCTCTCCTTCTCTTCTCAACCATCACGCCCACCCATCCAACGGCGAAAATACTTTACTGGTTTTGTTGGCTCACCAACGGCAAACGAGTAGCCTACTCCAAGATCACGGATTCCTTCAACAGCAGTCTTTGCTTGTGCTTGGATCATCATCTTGATCATCGTGACCACCAAACCCCAGCA
This sequence comes from Neonectria hederae, assembly GCA_003385265.1. Taxonomy (NCBI): domain Eukaryota; kingdom Fungi; phylum Ascomycota; class Sordariomycetes; order Hypocreales; family Nectriaceae; genus Neonectria; species Neonectria hederae. The sequence goes on from QGQB01000302.1 coordinate 133,700, forward strand.
CTCAGCACATACCTTGCTGCATCTCGGGTCTCAGTGTATCTTGTATTCCTTACGGAAGTAGCCGAACAGCCTACTATCCTAAACGCTGGTCACTCCCCAAGGACCACAACGCTTGGGAAGCAAAGACGTCAAGTCCTTGCCTGGGTGAGGCTGTGGCATATCCCGCAACGGACAACGCAAACGGAGGTCAGGCTAGGGACGCTAGCACCGCATCTGAGGTATGGAAAGAGCTTCGACTGAAAAGAAAAAGAAAGAGAAAGAGAAAACGGTGACAGTCACTAGTCTTTTGCTAACATTGCTCCAGTCATTCTCAGCGTTTTGGCCGTGTCAGTTGCTGTGCCACTTTCCTGCTGGAGCCGCCACAGCCTAGACGTGCCTCAAAGACACATCATCCCTCCTATTAGGATAAAAATAGACACGAGTATCCCAAACACGAAAATGGACGAACAATCGATTTCTACCTTACCAGAGGTTGAAGCTGTCAGTCATCCGTTCCGGGATTCTTGAGGGTCTCCCACACCACCCCAAAGCAGGTGTCAATGGGAGTATGTATACTGACATGCTTCAAGCTCATCATCTCTCTCTATCAGCCGAACCCTCCAGCAGTCATCTCCCAGATGCAATCGGTTCTATCTCGACTCCAGAGCTCCCCGCAAGCTTGGCTTCTGGCTCGTGACTTACTCGGTCGACCGGATGATAAAGTGAAGTTCTTTGGTGCCCTTACCATTATTATCAAGCTCAACAACGAGAGGTAGGTTTGCCTTCATTTGTACCATACTGTCTCTAGATTCCTAACCTCTCTAATCGCTTTCTCGTTTAAGTTCTTCCCTCTCAGACGAAGATGCAAACGAGCTCCTGCTGCGACTGATCGGCTGGTACTTAGACTCATTAGGTCAAGACAATGGCCAACTCGTTGTTAGAAAGCTATCCTCGGCCTTGGCAACCTTCTTTCTTCACTTCCATAGTCTCTGGCCATCATTCGTTCGGCACCTCTGTCTTTGTCTGGTGTCTGGCCAGCCATGCAGCACAGCCAGGTTGAAAGATGCCCCTGACTCGGCTACCATCATCGAGCGTCTTAGCCCAGGTCAAGTGCGAGCAGCCTTCTGGGTCTTGAGCAATGTCTTGGAAGACATCGCCAAGTTCGACTTGAATTCGGCGAACAAGTTTGTTTCCCCAGAAAACGCGTTATATGGGTTGCTAATGTTTCGTGAAGTATGGGCCTTTATGATGCTATTCTGGAGAACATGCCAGACGCAGTCAATCTAATGACCCGTGGCATGTCCCCTCAGTTGACTTCCCAAGCCGCGCACGAAGACTCTATCAAATGTCTACAGGTGATTCAACGTCATTAATTCTCTTTAAAGCACCCGGAAATTGACCTGATCTAGTCCTGGGTTTGGTTCGCACAGCGGGCATCATCTCGAGATACTAGGCTTGTGCAGCCTATAGGACCTCTTATCACAGAAGTTATTCGATCACTGACCGTGGATGAGCTTTACGACTCTTCTGTAGAGCTCATGGTGGACTTACTATCCAACTGTTCCATATTCCTTACCAGCTCTCATGTCCAACACCTTGGCCAACTTTTTGATACCCCTTGGTTTCAGAACCGCTACCAAATTCTGATGCAAGGGGATTTTGACTTTGACTCAACCCGGTTTGGCCAGCTTCTGCTAGCATTTGGCGATGCTAAGGTCGAGAAATTGATGCAGGTCAGCGATGATCGAAGCCGGAACTTGCTGTCGAATCTCGGTGGGCTGCTTGCTGCCCAGGGTTATCCCGTGGCAGAGGACAAGATTTTCGTACCAGCATTGGAGTTCTGGTCGACCTTTGCTGAGACGATGACGGACGCCATGTACTCAGATGAGGGCGCGGCGACTACTTGGGTACCTCGAGCCTTATCATACATCCTTCAGGCGGTGTCCAACGCATGGCAGAAGGTGATATTTCCACCGCCAGAGGAGTTCGCCACCTGGGATTCCAGCGAACGAATTGGCTTTCACGACGCCCGAAAGGATGTTATTGATCTCCTCCAATCCGTGTATTCCTTGGCAGGGCCGCAGCTTGTCGTCACTTTTGCGGACCTCACGCTCAAGGCCCTCTCCACTTCGTCTTGGTTGCAACTTGAGGCTGCCGCATTTTGCCTCGGTGGACTCGCGGACTGCGTTGGAGAGGACGCTCGATGTGATGAAGCCTTGGCATCTGTCTTTACGTCTCCGTTATTCTCTGTGCTCCATCCTGGCGAGCGAGCCATTCCTGCCAGGGTGCGACAGACTTGTGTCGCGCTCATTGAGCATTATACCGAGTACTTTGAGCGCAATCTCTCACATCTTCCGCCAGCCCTCAACCTACTTTTCGTTGTCGTTGGGGAACATCCTCTTACTGCTGCTGCTGCGAAGTCTATCCTCCGGCTGTGTTCGTCTTGCCGAAGCCATCTACACACAGAGGTGGATGCCTTTCTCGACGAGTACCAGAAGCTCATAGCCGGGGAGCGACTGGACTGTGGCGCCAGCGAGAAGATTCTCTGCGGCATCGCAGCAGTGATCCAAGCTATCCCAGACTCGGCCCAGAAGTACTCAGCATTCGCCAGACTCCTAAACTTCATTCAGACAGACGTACAACGGTCTATGGAGCTGCTACAGGCTTCCCAGTCCACCCCCATTCCATGCTTTGTGGCTCCTGTTTGCTCTTATGCCGCCTCCGACGAGCACCCTGCGCTACACACTGCATTGAAGGCGCTAAGATGTCTAGCTAGCACAGGTAGAGGTCTCCAGGCTCCGACTGAAGCACTAGTTGACTTGGAGGGAGAGTCCGCAAGAGCAATAAACTCCAACCCGCAGCTGTCCCAGCTCCAAGAGGCTATCATATCCATCATCGTCCAGCTGCAACGGGCGTTTAGCACGAGTGGAGAGATTGTTGAGATCATTTGCAGTGTGCTCCGCAGCGGGTTCTCTGAAGTTGATCCCGGGCCCTTCGTCCTACCGCCCCAAGGAGTCACTCAATACCTGACCACCCAGGCACAGCGTACACCGAGGGTTGGTCTCCTGGTTAGCACGGCGTGTTCTTTCGTTAGTTCCTTGGAGCATGACGGGCTTCAAGGTCAGTATGAAATGCTCACCACCGTGCTTCTCTGGGTTGTGGGCCTCCTCAAACAACTCACTCGTAAGTCTAGTCATACAATTCCAACAAAAAGAAAAGTGTTATCAGAAACATCCATATTGAGGCCATTTGGTGCTAACTATTTTGATAGATCCAGAGGCCGACCCGGAACTATCTCAGAATGGGATCGAGTTTGTTAGCCGGCTGATGTCTAAATACCCTGCCATTCTTCTACGATTAGAACCACAAGATGCTGCTGAATTTTTCTTTCTTTTCACGCTTCAAGTGTTGGAGGGCAAAGAGCCGTTGCCGAAGGCCAGTGCAGCGGAATTCTGGGTAAGACGAGACATCTACACTTACTTAAGACACTTTGTCTAATCAAGAGTTGCAGGCCGTTTTTGTCAGTACAAAGTGCGACACAAGAGAGTTGGATGAGGCAATCGCGCAAGCTATGAGCATGTTGGGGCCGATGCTCTCTCAAAGCCTGGCGAGGAATATCGGCGGGAACGCTTCGCGGAGTGAGTTGGACAAGCTTACCGAGCCCCTTAAGAAGCTCGTTGTCCGATACCCCATGGCCAAGTTCTGGCTAGAGTCGGGCTTGTCACATTCGTCGTTTCCAAGTACAAGGGTCACGGCAGAGGAAAAGTCCGTCTTCCTCAAAAAGATTATCAGGTATTCTCGTTCTTCATATTGCTTCGTTTCAAACGCACTGACGCTTTGATAGTCTTCGGGGAGCCAGGACGACGAACCAAGTCGTCAGGGAATTTTGGCTATCAGCCCGCGGCTCAAACTTTGCATATGCATCATGATCAAGAGCACGAATGTATCAACGCAGTTGGGGGAGAGGGGGGCCACGGCTACTCTGTTAGCTCTGTTTGGAAGTAAGTATAGAATGGATGGACCATCTATATGCCCACAAAGGGGGCTCTATTGTTACAGTTTTATCTTGCTAGATATATACACAACGGAAGCGGTATTAAACTTAAGCGAGATGCTCCCAGCTCTCGTCAAGTCTACATAACGATTATCTGAGCAAGTACTCACTATAAGAGCCCGACAGCAGTTCTGATCAGTTGCATGGTCTCTTCGGCGCTTTCTCGCGCCTTTCGGGCACCTTCTGCCTCGATTTGGTCGAGGCGCGCGTCGCCAGTCGCGAGCAACTCAAGATAGCGTTCCCGGATACCGTCCAACCCAGCGGCAAGGGAATCGGTGACCATTTCCTTAAGCTGCTTAGGGCTGGTGTCCCTATACTCATCGGCCAACTGCTCCGGGCTTCTTCCACCGACGTCGAAAATTGAGAAGATGTCTAGAAGATTTGAGATTCCCGGCCGATTGACAGTATCGTAGGAAACTCCAGGTATCGAATCAGTCAGTGCAGACCCGATCTTGGTTTTGATCTCTTTGGGGGAGTCCGTGATGAGGATGCGGGAGCGCTCCAACTTGTGTGACTTTGACATTTTGGATGTCGGGTCGGTCAGAGACATGACGCGGCGAACAGGGGCTTCAAAGTCAACTATGGAAACCGAGGAGACAAGATGGGGAACTCGGGAACATACGAATCAGGACATCTGGCAGTACAAGGTGGGAGCCATAGGCGTGGTTGAAGTTGGTTGCGCACTCGCGGGCAAACTCGATATGTTGCTGCTGATCGTGACCAACAGGAACATGTGTTGCTCTACTCCAAGTCAGTCGAGCAGAGATAGTTGGAGGTCAGACAAGATAAAAGCGAGTACCTATGTATAAGAATGTCGGCAGCTTGGAGGACCGGGTAGGAAAAGAGGCCAAGCTTGAGGCGCGAGGCAATGGTTCGGTCCTCAAAGGTTGAGCCTTCGGAAACATTCAACTTGCTCTGGGGGAGAAAATCAGAGACATGGAAGGAGAGATGGATGACTTGAGAATATATACCTTCCACTGGGTCATCCTGGAGAGATATCCAACAGACGCGGTGCAGCTGAGAATCCACATGAGCTCCGAGTGCGCCGGGACCTACAGCGAGTATTGTGTATTAGTGGGAACATCAAACATCAACCAACCGAGTGTTGTGTTGGGACAGACGAACCGAGGATTGATGAAAGATGGTTGCGCGGTCTGGGTCAATGCCAATTGCTAGTAACGCGGCTAGTGCCTCGCGCTTGCACCTTCGCAATTGCTCGGGCGGCTGCGGCATCGTGATGGCGTGAAGGTCGACGATAGAGTAGATGAGCTTCGTTTCCCGTGGCTCTTGGTGTTGCAGCTGCACCCACTGACGCAGCGCCCCAATGTAGTTGCCCAAGTGCGGTACTCCTGTTGGTTGGATGCCCGAAAAGATGACTCGCGGCCGCACCGCCTTGGCCTTTGCGGAGAGTTTTTGCATTGTAGGCTGTCAATTGAGATGCGATTGGATGTGCTTCCTTGGTTGGGAGCTGTCGGAGCTTGTAACCGCTGGGAAGTCGGTGCAAACGATAAGAGTTGGCTTCGATTCATATGCATCTAACGGGGGATGGGCAAGACTGTGTAGGCATCTGACATCACCTCAGGCCTCTTGTTGCTGTTGTTGTCAGGCTTGAGGAACGAATAATTGGTTGGCCCATCATGTCATGACACATCTATATGCAGCAGACGCTCGTATCATGGGTACATCATGTTTTATTTCGAGGTTCTTTGAATCTACAAAAGCTCAAGTCCTCCTCTCCTACAGCCTATTGTACACGCAATGATCAATACACTGTCCACCACACCCGCTGGTGACATGTCATTTCATTCCAAGGAGGGAGATACTCCTCTTACGGACATAGCTTCCTTGTATGGCCTTCTCATATACTGTTCCTACACGGTGGTCGTGGGTGGCGCCCTCAGGCCAGCTGCCTCCCGGAATCGTCGCGTGTTGAGTAGCTCCTCCACCTTCTCAACGGTGCCAATCGTCTTGGTCTGGCCGAGGTGCGCCCACTTCGAGTCAATCTGGCCCTGCTGTTCCTCGGAAAGCGTGTCCATCTCCTTGCCAATGCCAAGTCCGCTGAACTCCCACATGTTCGCCTTCATGCCCACACCGTAGTACTGATGCTTACGTAGGTATGCGAGCCATAGTTGTACCGTCTCTGGATCCCCGTCGCGGATCTGAATGAGCCGTCGCAGGGTTTTTCGCTCAAAGTTCTCCTGTGCCTTCTTGAAGATGAAATGACTCTTGGGGACGGTCCATCGCTCCGTGATTCGCGGCAACGGGACGGGGCCGTAGGCCGGCAGACCGAGGTAGTAGGCGGCTCGTAGGGCAAAGTCGGAAAAGAACTCAAGGGGCTGGATACTGTAGGACCGGAGCTGGAGGTCGCAAGACGGGATGCCGTACTGAGCCTCTCGCTTCAGCGGCTTCAGATGCAGCGCTTCGATCGACCGTGGGTACCGGGGTGTCTGCTTGGCGTCGGCTTTCGAGTGAGTGTCCTCAAGTTTGTTAGGGACTAAATCGCCAGATGATGCTCTAGAGCCTGTCAGCCGGAGCAGAAGTTGGGGAGGAGATGTGACAATTGACGGGCAGTTTGGCACACAGTCGGGCAAACGTACAGAGTAGTTTGGGCTCGGCGGGCAATCCATTGTGCCTCGGCCTGCTAGTAGCAGTCAGCGCGGGGTTTCAATCAGGATTCGAAAGAGCGGGGGTGTACCGGAAGGCGCACCAGGGACCGGAAAGTTGGGCGCAGCATCCTGTATGTGGCTTTACATTGACGATGATGAGGTTCAAAATTGCTTTCATGTCTGCGAGGAACGGAAAACGTGAAAGTAGACGCACGGACCATGTCGAGACTTGTCTACGCCGCAACTCACTTTTCGCGCGACGTGCAACTTTGAGCCTGCGTCTGCTAATCACCAAGGGGTTTGAATGGCTTGAGAAAGCGGGATAGACTGGTCGTGGAAAAGACAAGTATACTTAGTTGTTTTGGTTAAAGAAAGTATGGGTCCTGACTTCTTCGCGGGTTCTTTTGGACCAGGATATTTTAATACGCATCTACTGACCTGGTAAACTACCCGATCCCTAAAGAGGTGCTAGCAAGTCTCCGTCACCTCTCATTGATCTGAAATGCTCCTGATAGAACACTTAATTTGTCACGTTTAGATTTGCGGCTACGTTGCAGGCCTGTCTGCAAAGTACCACATATATTCACTTCACATGAGGACTCGGCGAGAACCAAGGTACGTTGTCATGGGGTCGTAGTAATCAACGTCTTTTGCGGCGCTGAGCCACTACCTTTTGATAGAACCCCTTCTTCCCGCTGGTCTTCTGCTTCTGAATACCCGCGTACTTGTTCGAGAACTTGGTTCCGTCGTGTGAAGTCATCACCTCCTCCAGCATAGTACCCTTCCTTTCCTTTCGAGTCATCCGAGCGCTGTAGAACTCGGTTGGGCCAGCGATGATCTCGCCGACATGGGAATACTCGGGCGCGCTCGCTCTAAGGGCCTTCTTCTGGTGCTTGGGATCCAGAATGCCTCGCATGCGGAGGAGTTGCCAGTCTCGCTTGAACTGAGGTGTGAGGTCTGTCTTGGGGAGGTCAAACCAATTGGATCCTGCCGTGACCTTGAGTCAACTTGTTAGCCAAATGTTCTCTAGAGTTAAATGGAGACGTCAAATGTCTTGTTTGCGAAGCGGAAAGTCAGAGTAACTATGATATAAAAGAAATCATGAAGCCATGGTCCTATGATCCAAAACGGATGCTTGTCCCATGTCAAAGGTGCCACGAGGGCTCAGTTCTCATCAGCCGGCAAAGGGGGGAGAGGGAGCGCAAATGCGCAGAAGATGCTAGTGAAAGATGGGAAAGCAGAAGGGTGATCGCATTCTCACGTTTGCTTGGGTCGAAAGCCCCGTTAGTGGTTGAGGGGGAGCTCTAACAGACAGGTCCGTCTTGCTGGTGCTGGTGCTGGCGCTGTTACCGCTGGCCTGCAACTGGACAGCTGTCGAAATGTCGGGCTTCACCCCAGCGAGCGCGGCCGCCGGGACCGTGACGGCGGAGACAGCATCGTTTCTCAGACGCTGCTCCGCCTTGCGCAGCAGCTCATCGACCTGATCATCCAAGATGTTTGGCATGGTCTGCTGTAGACGGAGGAGAAAATCCCGAGGTTTATCGTTGGTGCACCGAAGAAAATGTAGGGGGAAAAAATTGGTCGGGTGGGGCTCGCTCTCCAAGGCCGCAAGGCTCCCAAAATTTAGCGACATGCTAGGATTGCTGAGCCACTGGGGCTACCAGTAGAGAGACCCACTTGCTAAAGAGTGAAGCCGCACCGCCAACACGCCGAGCCACCCAACCACCTAACGTACCTAGAGGACCCGCGACTTGTGGCGGTGTGGCCCCGCCCTCCACACCCGCTTGAGGCTCGACCAGCCCAGATGCCCAATCGTCATCGCCTTCCTGTCAACCTCTCATTGTTTACTCTTATTCCCAAATCTCCATCAGCAACCATGGACCCGCAGAACCCCTCAGCTTCGTCGCACCCTCAGCAAAACCGGCAGAGGCCGGTCTATGATTCAAGCCAAGGTGGCCATTATGGTAAGTTGCGTGCCCAATCTCTTCCCTGCTTGCTTTGTATCGCTGACTCTCAGACGCGCAGGCGCCTGTGCCGCTGTAGGTCGCCCTCACCTGGTCGCGATTCCGTACGGCGCTCTAATGGTTGTATTCTAGTTGGCCTCGCAAGGCTTCGCACCCTCCGAGCTGTACACCGGCCCTTGGGCCAATGTATGTTGCAGATTCAGTCCAACCGCAATACGCGCCTGACACTAACCAGGTCATGTAGGCTCACCAAGGCCTTACCGGCCAGTACAAGGACATATTGACAACCTACTGGCAGCACACAATCAACCACCTCGAAAATGACACTCATGATTACAAGATCCACCAACTTCCCCTGGCGCGCATCAAGAAGGTCATGAAGGCCGACCCCGAAGTCAAGATGATATCCGCCGAGGCGCCCATCCTTTTCGCTAAGGGCTGTGATATCTTCATCACTGAGCTGACCATGCGCGCCTGGATCCACGCCGAAGAGAACAAGCGTCGAACCCTGCAGCGCTCTGACATCGCCTCTGCCCTCGCCAAGTCTGACATGTTTGACTTCCTCATCGACATTGTTCCCCGCGAAGAGGCTTCGTCGCACGCAAAGCGAACGACCGCCCAGCCTGCCGCCGCCCCTCAGGCCGTCCCCACTGCCCCCGGCCAGACACAGCTACCCGGCCACGCCAACATGGCTCAGTCTGGGTCCCACCCCATGGGACCAGCCGACTACATGGGCGGCCATGCTCTGGCTCCTGACCAGGACTACCGCCAGAACCCCAACATGTACCCAGGACAGGTTGCCCCGGGGCCCTCGGCTCCGTATGGGCAGACACAACCTCCCCCATCCATGTACGGCGAGATGGAGGGCATGTATCCTTACTCGGCGATGCAGCCCCAGCAGGTATGTGCTCGCTGACGCTGCGGCTGTGGCCCTTTGCCACCCAGACCAATCACTAATCCATACGGCCAGGCCCCAATGGCTTCCGAGGAGTTTGAGTAGCCTCACTAACTCAACCCACCAGCCGGATTGCCCAAGGCATAGGTCGGGTCTACAGGGTGTACAAATTGGGCGACACTCGACGTGACGCAGGAATGGTGGAAAGGGCTTGGCGCAACGGACTCATGCTTATTTTTTTAACATAGCTTGCCAGGTACAGCTCTGCCTGCTGCAATCACGCAGTATACTTACGACAGTCCTTCAGGTCTGGTGTTGGATTTGCTGCCCTAGAACAGGGAGCTCCTGAATGATTTTCTCCGTTTTTGTTTCATTTCATCATACCAAATCGTGAGGAGAAGTTAGCAAGCGGCGCGCTTCTAGCGGGGCTCTGCGTAACAGGCGTCAATCTAACATAACGTCAGTAAATGGTGATCTTCAAGGTCAGTCGACAACTAGACAGTACTTTTCTAGCAATGTTGGTCCGTTGAGAGCATCAACTCGTCCGTATTTCTTGTTGCGCGAGGAAATGTCAAAGAACTCGTCATGGTTGTCAGACTGTAGAAGGTTAATAGTTTGTTGAAGTTCGTCCAGGTTCTCCCGCAGCATTTGCCCGTTTTCGAGGCTGTCGACAAACTCTGTGAGGTATTGCACATCTTGTGCCAGAGCTGCAACACCGTTGGGATTGATGTGCTTCACCTCGGGTGACAAGGGCAACGCCTTCACATCTTGTTAGTACGCATTTTTACTTAGCGCATGGGTGGGCAATATCCCGGTTGACCGCAATATACACACCATTATCTTGTTCGCGGTATGGCTCAGAGCATCGAAATAGATCAACTCCTTGATTTCTCGTGGTAAGCCCAGTAGCGTTGAGCCCATAATGTTGGACAGATACCGTGTGAGTGTCTGCATGTAGTTGCTTGGTTCACTCGTCACCGTGGGGGCCGTCCTACGTAGTGTTTGTCAGCCACATTAGTGAAGAAATCAACGCTGAAATCCTACCAGTCATATTCTGCCGTATCAACAAGGTCATCAATTTTCGAGTTGACCAACTCGAAGATTCGTTTCTCTGCAGTTTTCTTGTTGTTCCTGAAATGTTCGGTTGCGCTCAATTTGAGAGGGCCACCTGCCGAGGTGGATGACCGCGCGCGGATCAACAGCTGCTCTAATTCCCGGCACGCTATCTCGAAGTGCTCAAGGTTAATGAGAATCTGCACTATTTGCCCTAGGTACTGAGAACTCAAGCGTTCGACCAAGGACTTGCAGACCTTCTCGGTGAGTAATTCATCTAAAGACTGCATCGTGTGTGAGTGATGTTCATGGCCACGATGATTTCATACTAAACATTACCTTCTTGAGGGTTTCATCGATGACATTGGGGTGTTGAAAGTGGTCATCGGAGAAAAAGTAAAATTGGTTGAGAAAGTTTCGAATGTCGATACAGCAAAGTGGGTACATCTGGGAAAATGGGAGAACACAGGGGAAGCTGCTTATCCATTAGTGCTACTGCAAACGAACATCGGGGGTTTTCCGTGGTACCATGCGACGTACGTGAGTTCTTCAGCTGGTTTCTCCTGGGTGAACCAGCTGACGTTTACCACCTTCTCGTATTCTTCCGGTGAGTTTATGGCCATAGGCATGTAATCATCAGTGGAAACAATCTATGCAACATGGATATATCAGCATTCTTCATAGAATCTGGCTCATGGGCACATACTTCTTGGAAGTCTTCGCTGAATCGCCGCTTCAGCAGTTCAGCATACTTGTCGAAGAGAGTAAGGAGGAAATTATCGAGCATTGAGACTGTGTAGCCCCAGCCCTGTGAAATTGGTGAGCCATTCTTTTCTTTCACGAGACCAGTCATGGAAGTCGAGTTCATATCTCTACCCATCCAAAGGCGGCAAGACTCACCTCCATTGTCTGGATGAACAATGCAATGAATCCCTTGATCTTAAGCAGGACCTCGGCGTTGTTCACACTATTCAACGCCTTCGAAGTTAAGTTTATTGCAGCACTACACATCGATTCCCAAAGCTCCTCGACCTGGAGGTACAGAGTCAGCGAGATATGCGAACAATGGGAACGGGTGTTCTTACGTCGGCCGCAGAACGCAAATGGGGCACTCGTCGCATAGTCGCCTTTTCGATGATAGAGAATCCAGCTATGCCCTCCAAGAGACTACTAAGAGACGCTTCGTCCTCCGCCGAGAGGTCAATAGAGCTAGGAAGAAGCAGATCTTTTTGCTGCCTCCTGGTGGTAGCATATTCTGAGCGAAATTTCTCAGTCTGACCAAGAGCCTCGTGTATGTGGAGTGCCTCGAAGAGCGGCGAGAAGTCAACTTGGAGCTCCTCGTTGTCCAGGACGTCGAACTCCTCGTTTTCGTCGCTGACAAGCTCGATGGCCGAGTTCAGCTTGAAGTTGGCAAGGAAGGCGTCCTCCTCCACTCTCGTCCGCTGTCGTGACCTCCTGAGCTCGGTGTGATAGAAGGCCACTTCGCCGAGAAATTGGGAGGTTTCACGTATACGAAATAGCCAGGTGTTGAGGTCCGTCATGGCAGCCTCGGATATGGCTTTTTGGGATGCAGGGATAGATTTTTGGATGACATCGGCTAGCCGGTGCTGGGTGGCATAGCGATTCTGGATCGTTGGGATGAGGTATTCATTCTGGAGGTCTTCGAGAGATTTCAGGGCCGGGTAGTACTTCTTGCGGCGAACCAGATCATGGGCGTTATTGACGGCATGGAGAATCTTCAGGGAGTCCTTGAGGGCGTTTGTTGCGTCGGCAATGTTCTGACGCACGGCCTTGGTATTAACAAGGGCGCCCTTCTGCTCAGCCAACTTCTCGGTGCTGAACTGGATGGACTGATTGAGTTTAAGAATCTCGGCAGTCAACGTGACGGTGCCCTCGCGAACATGCTGGAGACGGTTGACGGAGTCAAGGAACTCTTCGTGCTTGGTAAGGCCAATGCGCTCGATGTCTGCTTCGCGGTCTTCATAGTATTGGCTGAGACACTGGGTCAAGACGGGTGTTCGATTCGAGTGGGTAGCGTCTTTCAAGACCGGAATCAACTGGTCGACGAAATCGGAGTCGGTGGATGCGAGGATGACCTAAACACGACAGGATTAGCCACCAGAGACGAGCACGACGACATACGGCAGAGGGCAAGATTTACATTAGGCACCGCAGATGCGTAGTCATCCACAGCTGGTGGGCGTCGCGGCATGCCGGATACCTGAGGGCGCTTGATAGCAATAGCGAAGCTCTTGAGGGTAGATGGGTGGTGATGGATCGCGTGACGTTGGAGCCGGCCCAGCTCCTGCTAATATGTCTCCCTGAGACGCCATCAGTAAGGTACCTTACAGCGCGCTAGCGGCTGGCAGAGTGCACGGTCTTCACACAGTGCAAGGCGCTGCCCTGTGCACCAACCGCAAGGTAACTGGGCGTACCGGTTACGAATGCGGAAAGTGGTGTCTGCTGCGGAGCGGTACATACCTAGGTAGTTAGTACTACTAGTAGCTAAGGTACGGCCATCGTTACTGCTGGTTTCGGGATAAACTACAGAGATTAGTGGTTGCTTCGGTACGAAGTACTTCAGGCTGGAGACAATGTCAACACCGCGAACTGATACATAAGAGTCAACATCACAACTTAAGTTGATCATGTTGATGAGAAAATTGCAAACTTAAGTGTCGCTTGCAAGCTTCTCTCATTTCCCCTCCTCGTCGTTCGTTTGAATATTGACGTCTTGTGAGCTCTAAACAAGTTTCTACTCAGGGATGCGAACTTTTGGAAGGGCCCAAGGAGGGGTCTCGGGAAGGGTCCGGGAATGGAGAGACTCGTATAACAGAGCCGGCTAGACATGACGGCTGTAAGTGTTTGTGAAGAACACAGTGGAAACAAATCAAATTTACCTCGTTTGTCAAAACCATGAGCACATGTTCAATGATAAGTCACTGTCATGCAACTACAATGCAACAGAGTCGGGATTTCAGAAGGAGACGAAATGATGGTATGTTTTGGAAATAATATTTAATCTCTACTCACTGTTTCTTGATCGTGCATTTGAACTTACCTTAGGATTCAACCTTCTCTGGCAAGTCAAGACAGCCTAGAGAATCCAGCTGTCTCTGGCTATTATTGGAATTCTTATTCGCATATCCTCCTCTGCTACGAAGCAAGTATCAGAAGAAGCCACCGTCTCGTGGCAGCATTTCCATCTGCGCGTGGTGTGGATGGGAAAGTCCAAGACGACGCAGAAGATTCACCCGTCTCCGATAAGGTAGGAAAGAACCTCCTGCTAACCACAGCTCTCGTGGCTAACGCCTTCACAGGTGCCCGAAAAGAGCATCTGCATTTCACTGTGGTTGCTTACCTGGCCTGTTCCTGCCGTTTTAGACCGGTGACCAGCCATTGCCAGCCTGAGGCAAGTGGATGAACCAACCCTTTCTCTTCCTGCCCACGATTTGACCAGGGCACAACCCCCCTCGGCCCTTCTCCTCTTATCCCTTGCCCACTCTCGAGTTCCTGTTCACCATTCTCCATCCTCCCATCCTTCAGTCCTCAATCATCCACCTCGGCCTCTATCAAGTTTCGGCTGATAGACGCTTGTCCCTTCCTTCAACCATCCCCTCCTTCGTCTTTGTTCTTCTCCGCAGTCTGTATCCCGCCCTTCACCTTGTTACTGAGCCTTGCAGTTGCCCAGTTTCACTACTTCATAATGGCACAGCCTCGGGACAATCACTACAACCCTTCCTCGCCACGTTCTTCAACTGGGGGGGCGGATTCTTTCAAGGGCACTCCGGATACGCGCCTGAAGACCTTCTCCCCTGATGATGGCTCAGCCAAGTCTTCCAAGCTGCTCAAAGATTTCTCACGGTCCACCTCAGCAACTCCTCCCGTGAGACTTCCGGTCAACAGTTACCGTGGATCCGTCTCGCACCTTGACAAAGATCCTTTCGTCAGCCCTGCTCATGATACCAGATTGTCTCCCACTGCTTCCGCCTTCAGCCCAGATGGCCAGGCCATGAGCTTCTCTCTGTACCAGAATAGCCGGCCCATTGCAACACTCTTGAGCACAGAGCTCGGTGTTTCTCACCACCTCGAAGTCTCATCATCAAGTCATCTGCCTGTCTCTGAGGTTGAGGCTTGCCTAGAGGTATGGGTCCTTCATCTTTGTCTAGGAACCATCTAACCTTGGATTCAGGAACTACTTGAAAATGGGGGAAAGGTTCACGATCGCCGTGACGTTGCGAGTGCAGATGGACATGTCTACATCCACTTTACCGATATCAGGGATGCTTGCTGGGCCTTCTCTGCCATTCGCTTGGCCAAGAAGGCCTGGAACATTGTCTATGTCAATTGGGGTCATGTTTCCAAGGTGTGTTCTGCAATTTCCTAGACCGTGGCTGAACTAACTGACTTTTTGACAGAATGGGTCTGAACCTTCGAACGAGAGAATCGCACAGCTTGGACAGGTTCTTGTCTTGGCTACTTTACCTCCTGGTTCTGCTCTCAACAGTTCTCAGTTGACGGAAATTGTTCAGAAGGTGCTCCAGTCCTGCGGTCCGCTCTTTGCTTTTGTGAGACAAGTCAACTATCCCGATGGTTCTTTCAGGGCAATCGCACAGTTCTGCAGACCCTCAGATGCAGTTGTAGCAACCAAGAGCTGCAATGGACTCACGTCTGAGGTGAGTATCCAGTCTCTCTATGGGTGGGTGCTAGTAGGCGTGCTAACACCTCTCAACAGGGTGTCCATCTTACCGTAACACCACCTAACCCCAAGACTCCGTCCACCTGTGAAATTACCACAGCTCTTCAGGACATCTCGCTAGCTAGAGCTCCAGGTGACCCATATCAGCAGCAGGATACAGGGAGTCGAGTCGTCTCTGGTATCAACGCCCAGCCGCAGTTTCCAATCTATCCTTTTATGATTCAGTCTCCCTTGGCTCCCAGTATGCCATACGTCCTCGAACGGGTTCCTCCAACCAGCCAAATGGGTGGCATGGGTCCAATGACCCCTTCCTACCCGATGATCAACCCCATGTACCAGACGCCCCCTTCCCCGGCTCTCACAGTCCACAACGACTTCAGCCCATCGAGAGCTACGTCGAGCTACTCCAGAGTTGATGCCCGCCGACAGAATGCAACTCGAATCACACGATCGCCTTATCACAGTGCAGCGACTCATCACAATCACGTCGACATAGGCCGAATTCGAGACGGAATTGACGTTCGAACTACGGTATGTCTCTTCCGTTAGTTCCTAGCAATGTATTAACTTGATCAGATCATGCTCCGTAATATCCCCAACAAGGTCGATCAAGCAATGCTCAAACGTATCATTGATGAATCAAGCTGGGGCAAATACGATTTCATGTACCTGCGCATTGATTTCGCCAACGACTGCAAGTAAGTGGACATTTTGGCCCAAAATATCAAGCGCTCCTAATAGTTTACTCGCAAAGTGTCGGGTACGCATTCATTAACTTCGTTGATGTAAGACATCGCCAATCCCCTTGTTACTCTACTCTTCACTAACAAAACGCAAAGCCCCTCGACATTATCGATGTCAGTATAAATGTGATCCAAAGTGTGATGTTCGGGGGGTGTGGCTGACCAGATCCTCAGTTTGTCAACGCTCGAGGAAATCAAAGATGGTATGTATTTGTAGGGGATCATTGAGATGATACTAATATGGTGTTCAGGAACTGCTTCAAGAGCGACAAGGTTGCTGAAATATCATACGCCAGTGAGCATCCCCTCTGTGGCTACTCTCCTCTTGCTGACAACGATACACAGCCATACAGGGGAAGGACTGCCTAGTCCAGAAGTTTCGGAACAGCTCCGTCATGCTGGAGGCTCCTCATTATCGTCCAAAGGTACCGATAGGCCAAAAACGGCATTCTAGAGTAGCTTACGCTGATATTGGTAGTTGTTCTTTACATCAAACGGACCCATGCCGGAGCTTGCCGGTCAAGAAGAGTCGTTCCCGGAACCCGACAACCAATCCAAAATGAAGAGAAGCTGCGAGAATGCAGAGCATGTTGGTAAGCGTTGCTCGAGTTGAGGACCATCCAGTCACCTTTAACTTACCAACTGCCAGGCCTCTTTACACCAAACGCGGGGCAGCACTTTCGAGACGAGCAGCGCCGCAGGCGCTCCCAGTACGATCGCGGAACAAGACTCGCAGCCTTGGAGGAATATGACTACGAGACAGCGATTCAGCAGTTCTACGGCCCGGCTGCCCAGTGACATTGAGTCTTTTTAAGAAGCCATTTCGACCACTTGGTCAGTCATTTCATCCTCATAAGCTCAGATGTCAATGAGGAATTCCCCTGGTGTTGATAGGCCAAAGCCTGGTTTGCTATATGTCGCGTTTGTCGTCTCAAATAGTCACAGTGTACGATAGCCATTCATAGCTTAATCCACTGAATGTGCCCATTGAATTCCTGAACGCCTATGAACAGCAAAAGCTTTGTGGTGTCGGGTTCCAACCATCTACGGCGCCGACTGCTTACACCGAGACTCCCAGTCAGGACAAGACCAAATTATCACCAAGTATGCTCATCCTGTAACCTGCTATGGCGACGAGGGGTTTTCCGGCAATGCTGGCAACGGTTTACGCACGCCGCTCTGCAGTATAGAGGCGTAGCGAAGATCGGTTGAGGCCGCTTCATGAGGCTGGCGGACAATCTTTGGCACAGAAAGGTCATCAGTCATGTTAGGGGTCGGTGGTGGCGAGAGGCGCTCGCACTGCAGTAGAGCAGCATGTTCCTCAGCGGAGTGCTGGTCATGATGCCTTGAGGCTGAGTTCGAGTGGTGACTCTGAGTTGACAAGGTGACAGGAATGTAGTCGACTTCCTGCTTATCAAACAGGGATGCATCGTTTCGGGGGGTATCAAATGCAGATCCATACAGCCCCCGGGCCCGCGGAGATGCAGTGGACAGAAAGGGTGTTCCGTTGGTTTGGTCCGCAAAGGGTGCCAGATATGGAAGAGACACACCTCGAGAGAATATAACGAGGATCAGGCACGAGAGCAGCAAGACTGCTTGGACGATAGCCATTCTCTTCTGGAAAACGACCTCATCAGCGAGAAGATTGAGTCTCGTGCTAAGCGCCACAATCTCCCGCTGAGACTGTTCTCGCTGGCTTTCTAGGGCTATCACTGTGGATTGCCATATTTGGTCGTATTGCTCACGAACATTTCGTAGCTCGGCCAGTACCGTCTGATTCAGGTTCTCAAGAAAGAGATGAGCCTTTGTAATCTGTTTCTGTTCGGTCCTCTGGAGTGAGTCTTGCAAGTGTCGAGCTTGGTCCTCGACGTACTGGAGAGACAATGTCAAGTTGGATTCAACTTGGTGTAGACGCTTGGTGATGGCCTTGAAGAAGCCTTCCTGAACAGGCGGAGATGCCGTTGAAGAACCACCGGTTCCACTGGTCCGGTTCTTTCCCCCGGGGGCTCCTGACGGTAAGGATTTGTTAACGGAGACAACAGTTGTGCTCATTTCCGAATTAGAGGCGGTCTTAGTGCTCGTCACCTGCACCGTGGAATTCACTTCAACATCGCCACCTGAAGATGATGAGCTGAGTGACGGGGAGGCCGATTTCACAGAAGGCAGCACAGTCGGCGAGGCCGTCGTTGGCGGTGCTGTTGGGACGTCCTCGGCTACGGAAGATTCTGTCCTGGCAACTAGCATGTCGGCTGTTCCTCTTCCCTCCGCTAGATCTGGACGGGCCTCGTGGGCACGCTCACTTCCAAAATGGGCAATTTTCGCATCATGGCGGGGAGGCAAATACTTGTCTGTGTGGTTGAGAAATGCCTCACACGTAGCGGCTATTCTGACGAAAACGTGGGAGCTGGCTGTGGTGGAGCACGTAGAAGGGCTTTCAGCAGAGGATACATCTGTAGTTTCCTGGTGACTAGGGGCTTCAATTTTGCTGTTAGGCTGGGCCTCCTTCTTATCGTCAACCTGTAGCACCTCAGGCTCGTCCTCCGCATGGGTGTCTTTCCACGAGTCCAGCATGCGTGAACCATGAACCCGAAGCAACGACACGGGGCAGTAATATTCGTTCCCGTAATGTGTAAGAAATTCAATCTGGACATACTTCGCCCATATCTGCGGGTTCTCGATGAGGAATGGCTGGATATCACGCGAGTTTCTCGCCTCAAAGGTGCCCAGCTCCTTCCACCACTCCGTTTTGACCGGGTAGCGATCGCTTACGCTGACCCGGAAATGGCGTATCATACTGGAGAAGAACTCGAAGTTTGCCAGGACAATCGTGTCGATCAGAATGTCATCGCTAAGTTCTACTATGACGAACTTTTCGCGCGTCGAGCATTCTAGTAGCATGTATGAATCTTTGTTCTCAACCAGAATCGCTTTCGTGTTCTTCGCACCGCGACCTGACTTCAGAACGGTAGCTCCGGCGTCAAATGAAGAGTAGGAGAAGCGTTCTTTGCATGTTTTCCCGGCATCCTTGCTTCGAGGGGTGGACGGCAGTCCATCATCGTAGGCCACAGGATCTCCAATCACAGCCTCGCCAACGCCGTCAGCGTGAGACCCAGCAACATTTTCTCTCTGGTCCCCAGCCTTGTTGCTGTTGTCGAGATAGCTGTCAAAGTTCAGCGAGATCTCGTCTTCTTCGCCCAATCCTGCATGTCCCATGTCGGGTGGTGCCCTGTCGTCCGGCCGGCGTTGATTCGGATTGCGAGATCCCAGATCGTGTGGATCCTGCCCTGTCTTCCGGAGCATCATCTCTTTCCAGTCCTCAAAGGACATGAACGGCTTGTTCGACCCATCGCCCGTGGCATCTTGCGACTCGTATTCCAACTCGGCGGACGTTGTATAGGGGGCCGGGTCACCTGAAGAGCTAGGCGCTGTTGCATCGGATGCGGCTGTATCTAAAGTTGCATTGGTACTAGAATCGACGGTTGATGGCGCGGTGCTTGTCCAAGTGCTTGTGAGACATGATTGTGGGAGAGAATGAGTGATGTAGTTGATGATAATAGCGTCGCATGTTGTCGCGACACGCGTTGAATATGTTGGCCGAGTATGGTTTTGCGAATCCGCTGCGGCGTCGGTATATGAAGTCCAGAGTGAAATCAGCGCGACGGAACGGAGGATAGGCGGCAAAGGAGATGGCATTATGATGGTGGAGGATTGGGGAGGAGAGTGGAGATGGAGAGAGCCTAGGAAGAGGACTAGGCTGGCATAACAACCCACCTTTATCCCTACACTTCCGTACCGGGCCCCACATGAGCCCAGCCAAGCCAGAGATATAAGCAGTGACCTTAAGCTGCTACTAATGTTATAAATTGTTAGAGTTAATAAACTTTAACTATCTCTAATATATTATATAATATTATATAAGCATAGCTTTTTATAGTGCTAATAGTACTATGCAGATACTATATAGGGTATTTTCCCCTATACCAATTACACGGCCCAATCGTGTATTATCGCCGATTTAGAGATTTCCCAACATTCCTAGATACCCATCTGAAACAGCCACACTGAATCATCAATTGCACATCCATTCCGCAACCAATCATCAAGGAATTCAAGTATGTCATAGACCTAGGTCTAGGCTACAGATTGGTATACTTTGTATTGCAATTAGACTATTAGGATTAGAGTTATTAGGCTATAAAGAGGGAGGGATTTCCTAAGTTGTCTAAATCTATATTACTCACTTATATACTTATCTCTTATTCAATTGATTACATAAGGATACTATTATGAAGCTAATTCTTCACTCTATCTAATAGTATTCCCTCTTTTCTAATAAGAGTTTAGATACCCTTTTAAATCTCCTTAGGAAGCTTAGATATATCTTACTATCTTAGTAACTTATCTAATTACCTATTGATTTCCTATTTAGGAAGTCCTATATTACTTAACAGATTATAAGCCCAGGTTAGCTCTATAATTCCTTCTTTAATTACTAAATAGGAAAGTTCCTTTTATAATCTTTTTTATTTAAAGAGATATAAGGATTAGAGAGGAGGTTTTTATAACTTATTAAAGCTACTTTAAAGACTTAATTATAAGTCTAATATATTAGTTTACCTTTAAAGAAGAAATCCTTAGAGAAACACTAAATCTTTCTACTTTAATTAGCCTTTATAAGCCTTTAGAAGGAAGAAATAACTCTAAGGAAAATCCTAGAGCTGCTAAAAGTAGCTCCTTTTATTCTTAGTCCTCTAGGCATATAAAAGTAGTTCCTAAAGATAAAAATAACCTTTAAAATAACTATAATTATAATTATAACCTTATAATTAATATCTTTCTTTTTAGAAAAGGAAGAAAAGAAAGCTAAAGGAAAGGAATTAGCTAAAGATTCTTTATTTATTATATCTTTAAAAGATTATTCATTATAAAATATTCTTTAAATAGAATAATATAATTACTTTTCCTATATAAAAACCCCTTTTTCCTTAAAAAGAAGATATATATTTATTTCTAATAAATCTTAGAAAAATCTCTAAGATAGGGAATAAAAAAGTCCATTTTTCTAAGCTTAAAGGTAGTAAAAACTATATAACTTAGGCTATAAGAATAAAAGCTTTCCTTATAAAGGAAAAGCTTATATAAGCTATAAGAGTTTTAAATTATAATAATAGTAAGGAAGCTCTAGTAAATATATATCTTCTTATAGAAGATAGTCCCTTAATATAAATTAAATATCTAAATAATGCTAAAATTACTTAGGATAGCTTTAAAAGCTTATATAACTCTTTAGGATTTACTTCTAAATTCCTACTTATAAAGAAATTCTTTAATATTTTATTTATGAGTTTTTCTACTATAGAAGAATATTTAAATAAGGTAAAAGAAGTATTTAATAAGCTAAATTCTAGGGATATAAAAATCCTAGAAAAGGTTATAATAGCTTAGATCCTAAATAATTTAGATAATTCCTTTAATAGCTATATAACTAATATTTCTTAGGCTTTAAGGGTTAATCCTAATGCCTATAATTTAGAAACATTATTATCTAGCCTTATAAATAAATCTAAAAGGCTAAAAAGTAATAATAATTAGATAAATCTTTTAAGATTATCTAAAAAAACCCTGGAAAAAGAAGAAAATAGCACTTAAATATTCCTATTGCAAATTAGTAGGATATTTAAATAAAGATTATTATTTTCTTTATCCTAATAAAGTTCTAAAAAGCTTTAGAAATAAAGATAATAGGGTTTCTAAATCTTATAAAAAAGATAATAAGTCTAAAAAGACTAAAGAAGAAAAAGCTAAAAAATTTAAAAGAGAGGAAAGAGAAGAAAATCAGGAAAAACTTTTTATTTTAAGGGAAAATACCCCTAAAGAAGAAAATATTTCTAAAAGCTTTTATTCCTATTCTAATTCTATTATCAAATTAGATAGAGATATAAAAGAAGTTACTAAAGACTTTAATATTAGTATATATTTATCTTATATCTCTACTTTAAAGAAAAGAAAGACTAATAATACTCTAAAATCTTTAATATCCTATCTACCTTCCTTAAAGAAGCTTTTAGAAGAGTTAAAGGTAAAACCCCCGTATAAAAACACTTATAATAAGGATATAACTAAATTTATTTATAATATAAATACTACTAAGTATATAGTATTTAATAAGATCTTTTTCCTTAATTATAAGACTATAAACTAAAGGGTTAATTAGAGAAAAGCCTCTTCTTTAATAGTTAAAGGCTATAGAGATATTATAATAAGATTCCTAGAAAATAATAAAATATATAAAATAAGAAATTATTTTTATATACTTAAATTAGGTATTAATATTATAAGCTAGTCCTCTTTAAAAGATATTTATTCCTTTATAGGAAATAAGTAAGTATTTCTAATAAATAATAAAGGAAATATTATAGCTAAAGGAATAGAGGAAAATAATCTATACTATATACCTATTATTATAAAGAATAGTAATAAGAAAAAGGTAAGTCTTTTATCTAAAGCTAATATTCTTTCTATAGATAATAATAATAATAATAATAATAAACCTATAACTATAGATATATATAATTAGTACCTAAGATTAAAACACCTTAACTATAAATCTTTAAAGAAGATTTTATATAGAAATAAAGATAAAAAATATAATATAAAAAAGGCAAATATTATAAAGATTTTACAGTATAAAAACTATATTAAAGCTAAAGCTATTAATAAAGTTAATAGAAAATCCTCTAATAAGGATTATAAATATCTAGATAAAATAGTAACTGATATTTAGGGACCTATTAGGATTCCTATATATAATAAATATTAATACTTTATAACCTTTATAGATATAGTAATTAGATATTTAAAAACTTATTTAATTAGAAATAAAGGTAAAGCTTTAAATAAGTTTAAAGAATTTAAGCTAGAAGTAGAAAATAATAAGCTTAATATTAAGATTAAGTAAGTTTTTTCAAATAATACTAAGGAATATCTTTATAAACTTAAACCTTATTACTTAACTAAGGGAATAGTATATAATATTAGTCCTTCTAATACTTCTAAGCCTAATAGGGCAATAGAAAGAATAAATAGGACTTTATTAAATAAAGTTAGAGCTATAATATATATAGCTAAGCTGCCTAAATACCTTTAGGGAGAGGCTTTAAATGCTATTACTTATATATATAATAGAACTCCTTATTTTAGTCTTAACTATCTATTTCCTTTAGAAAAGAGAGATAATATATATATAAAACTAAAAGATCTAAATAATATAAAGATATTTAGATCTATAGTTTATTATAAGAATAAAACCCCTAGTAATAAACTAAATACTAGAGTATATAAAGGCATTATTATAAGCTATTTAGAAAATAGCTATAAAATCTAAGACTATAATAAATACTGCTTTATAATATCTAGGGATATAGTTATACTAGAAAATTACTTTCTAGATAATAAGAATAGTCTAAACTATAAGTCTTTTCCTATATTAGGAAGCTCTTTAACTAAAGACTTTATAAAAGAGCTTAAAAGTTTAAGAAAGGCTAAAATGCTTAAATTATCAGTAGAAATTCCTAAGAAGCTAGTTAATTTCTATAAGAATTATAAAGAATACCTTACTATATTAGCTTTAGTAAATAAAGAAAATCCTATAAAACTAAAAAACTATTTAAACTATCTATTTAATATAAATAAAGATAAATAGAATATATTTATAAAAGTAGAAATAGATAAACTTATTAAGTAAAATACTTAGATTTTAAAAATACTTCCTAAAGGAAGAAAAGCTTTAAGAAGCTAATAAGTCTATAAAATAAAAATAGATAATAATAATAATATCTTAAAATATAAATCTAGATAGGTAATATAAGGGTTTAATTAAATCTTTAGATTAGATTATAATGAAACTTTTATTATTATTACTAAACCTAAAACTATAAGAATTCTTTTAATTCTAGCTATTTCTAATAATTATACTATCATATAGTTTAATATAAAAAATACTTTTATTTATACTAATATAAATAAGGAAATATATATAGTTATTCCTAAAGGCTTTAAAAATTATATTAGTAATTTTTATAACCTTAAAAAGGAAGAAATAGCTATAATTAAAGAAGAATCTTTAGTTTTAAAGCTTAAAAAAGCTTTATACAGCTTAAAACAAAGTCCTAGACTTTAGTATAATTTTCTCTCTAATAAATTAAATACTTTAGGATTTAAAGCTATACTATTTAATAAAGGGGTATTTATTAATAATAGCCTAAAAATAGCTATAATAATCTATATAGATAATCTTATATTTATAGGCCTATATAATAAAGATATAAATAATATAAAAGAAGCTTTAGCTAAAGATTTAAAAATCCAGTCTTTAGGAAAGATTAAAAACTTCTTAGGAATATAGATACTATAAATAGAGAGAATAAAAGCTTATATATAAACTAAAATAAATATCTATATAATAAAATTATATAATATAATATAATATATTAATTTTTTATATACTTAGTTTCTATTTACTATAGACTCTAATTAACCTCTAAAATATATTCTAATACTAAAATTAGAATCCTTATATATATATTACCCTAAGTATAATAACATATTAAAGCTATAGCAATAATATTAATATACTATTAATAGCTATTAACTTAGGGATATATAGACTAGAATAAAGTTAATATAACCCCTTAGTAAGAATTAATTAGTATATATAGAGTAAAAGCTATAACCCTATTATAAAACTAATTAAAATACTAGTAAATAACCTAGAAAAAGAAATATATAATACTATTATTAGAATTATTCTTCTTATATTCCTTAACTAAGTTTAATATATTATCTAAATCTATACTTTTATATATAAGATATAAGTATATACTTTATATAAAGAGAATATTTTACCTAACTATAAATTATCCCTTAAAGAGTAAATTATAATAAAGATTATTATTACTCTTATTACTATTATAAATATAGCCTTTACTATAGCTTTAGCTTCTAAAAGGAATAAATCTTTATATATATTAATTATAATATAAAACCTTATACCCCTAAGCTATAGAAGTACTAAGTAAATAACCTAAAGTTATATTAAATATAAAATTATAATCTAAATAAGAAATATATTCTCTAATATTAATAGCTATATACTATAAGATCTTATTATAATAACTAATTAAGCTTATAGTAATACTAATATTATTATAGTAAAAAAGCTCTTAAGTAATAATATAATTTTTATATTCTTTACTATAGATAAAGTATATACTATTTATACTAAAGACTAAATTACTAAAGTATTTAGTAATAATATAATTCTTTCCTTTTTAATATTTACTATAATAATAAAGGGAATTTAATTTATATTTATCTCTAATAATATTAATAAGTTTATTAAAGAAATAACTTAATTAAATAAATTAAATATTTACTAAGTAAAGAAATAGAAAACTAATAAACTTAGCCTTAGTATAAAAATAAATCTAATTCTATATATTAATTCTATTAAAAAAGCTAGCTATCTATATAATAATAGCTTACTACTTAATATATAACTATATAATTATAAGTCCTTTAATAAGGGATTTTAACCTACTTAATACTATAATTACTTTAAATTTAAATACTTAGCCTAAAACTATAAATTAACTTTAACCTATAAATAATATAAAAGTATAATATATACTAATAAAGAAGAATACTTAATAGAATATAAAGAATTCCTATTAAATTATATTTTCTATAAAGGTAAATACTTAGCTTAGAACTAAGATTACTTTATTATAGCTTTATACTAAGCTTAAGCTAAGGAAGAATACTTAGATAAACCTTTTTACTTCTAAGAATATATTATAATTAAATTAACTATAGCTTAAGAGTTCCTATTCTTCCCCCCTTAAGAGCTTAACTCTTATAATTCCTATCTCTAAGAAAGCCTAAAAAGTCCCTTAGATTAATAAATAGATAATATATAATAGTTACTAATTAAGCCTTAACCTAAACTTATATTTCCTATATATTATTTCTCTTCTTAATAATTATATTAGTATTCTTATTATTATTATTCCCCCCTTAGATTATTAATTAATATTAGTATTCCTCTAGAATACTAATTATTAATCTACCTTTACCTAAGTAATTCTATAGGCTTATAATAAGTATAATATAATTATACTCTTTAAATTAAATAAGAACCTAAAAATTAAAGCCTTAGTTTATTTAGAAAGATATAATTACTATATAGTTTACTATAGTAAATATATAATAATCTATATTAATAAATAATATAAACTTAAGTTATAGATATTATAAATAGAAAAAGATTAAATTAATATTATCTTTATAAAAACCTAATATTAAATTATTATTCTTTATAATTCCCTAAGTAATAAAAGTAATTTACTTATATTATAGACCTTAGTTAATATTATACTAAATAATTATATACTTCTTATTAATAATTTTAACCTTTATTACTTACTTTAAGACTATTATAGTTATTTAGACTAAAGTAATAATAACTTTATTAGGGAAATAATATAATTCTATATTAGCTTCTTTATACTCTATAGAATAATTACTAAATTAGCCTAAGGCTATAGAAATAATACCCTTAACTTTATCTAGGCTATAGAAGTTATTAATACTACTTATAAAGGAATAAACTATAACCTAGAAGAATCTAATTATATTCTATAATATATTTATATTATAGATATCCTAGAAGAATTAACTCTAGAACTAAACTCTAGATTTAATTAGAAGAAAACTTATCTATAGAAAGCTATTAATAAAGTAATAATTTACTTTTAATATAAATATAATAACTTAATAACTATTCTAAAAGCCTTAAATAAAACAGTTAATTAGTTTATAAAGTAACTTATTATAATTATTAAATTTATAATCCTAAAGTAGAAGAAACTTAGGCCTTATTAGAATCTATAGTAAAATAGTAATATAGCTATAGTAATTAATAAGCTTAAATAAGTAAGATATAGAGCTTATTATACTAGCTAATTATTAGATTAATATATTTATACTAAAGTATATTTACTATAAGATTACTATATAAAGAATACTTAGGACTCTTAATAAAGAGAACTCCTAATAGAATTCCTAAAATATAATATAATATAGTTTTAGAGTATAAAAAGATAAGCTAAATTAAGAAGTAATATTACTATAGTCTTACTATAGCTTTTACTTTTTACTTAATTTAATTTATTTATATACTATAAATCTAAAAGGTAAATAGTATTTCTATTCTATTTAGATATAGGAAAAACTATATAAAAACCTATATCCTTTCTATAGTAAGCCTAGGTAAAGCTCCTTATACTATTATAGTATATAAATTAATAGTCCTTTATACTAAGACTAAAATTATCCTACTTCCTAGGGGTAAAGAAGGAAAAAGGAAAGAGAGAAGAAAAGGAGAAATAAATAGGGAAAAAAAGGGAAAAAAAGGAAAGAAAAAAAGGGGGGGGAAAGAGGGAAATATAGTAAGGTCTAATCCTATAGTAAATATATATTAGTTATATATAGCTTATATACTAGTATAGTTTCTATAGGGTTCTTATATTATTATAGCTAAAAGTCTAGATTTTAAGTAGGTAAGTATAATTACTAGTGGGTTTATTAGTTAGTAACTTTACTATTAGTAATTAATAGTTAGTATAGTATTCTATAGTTATTAGTAGCTATTAGCTATTACTTAGATTTCTATTATTTAGTCTCTTTATTAGGCTTATAATACCTTTCTTCCTTTCTTCCCTCTTTAATACCTCTATAAGTTACCTTTTCCTAGGCTTTTATCTATACTTATACTAATATTAAGTCTATATTACTAACTTTTAGTCTTTTATCTAGGATTAACTTTAATATATTTATTCTCTTTACTTTATTACTATTATAACTTTATTACTATAATAATTAACCTCTTTATATAACTAAGGATAATAACTATAATAATAATAATAATAATAATAATAATAATAATAATTATAATAAATATAGTATAAATCCTAGGTAGGATATATATAGTTACTTATACTAATTTATCTTATATATAAATACTAAGTATACTTATAAGTTCTCCCTAATATATTCCTATTATATATTTATATTAACCTAAGGTAAGTAAAGAGAAAGGCTAAGGTAAAGAGTATTACTATTTCTAGGGATAAGTCTTTTATTTCTATTCCTATAGGACTAATATAGGATATTCCCTATTCTATATATATTATATAAATAAGTAGAAATAGTATAATAAGTTTCTACTAAGACTAAGTAAATATAATAGCTAGAGACTATATAGCTTATATATATATATATAAAATCTATAAGTCTTTACTATTTATTATTATTATTATTACTTAAGCTTTAGTAAAAATTCTTTTATATAAAAGAGAAAATAGTAAAGTAAATATAAATTAAACCTATAGTATAGATATAAGCTAATTAAAGTATAAGAAGAAGAAAAGCTTAAGAAGCTTAAGGATATAGCTTATTAAATAAAGAATTAAGTACTTAAGTATATATATATTATACTTATAATAGTAATTATAAGCCTAATAACTAATTAGCTTAATATACTAATTAATAAAATTAATTATATTACTAAGGTACTTAAGTACCTTAAGTATATTATAATCTTAGCTTTTATTTTACTAAGTTATATCCCTAAGCTTATTAAGTTATTAATCCTTAGAGAGTTTAATAAAGAAAGTAAAGATAAGGATAAAGATAAGGAAATAAATAATAAGACTTTAGAATAA
Organism: Neonectria hederae; assembly: GCA_003385265.1. Taxonomy (NCBI): domain Eukaryota; kingdom Fungi; phylum Ascomycota; class Sordariomycetes; order Hypocreales; family Nectriaceae; genus Neonectria; species Neonectria hederae. The sequence goes on from QGQB01000302.1 coordinate 162,475, forward strand.
AGTTAAATAGTAAATAGTAAAAGTATAAGTTTAGAATAGATTTATAAGTTAATACTATAAGCTTAGAGAATTTAATATAAAGGTTAGAGGATTTAATTAGATTAATAACTATTATAACTAAGCTAGTTTTTTACCCTTTATAGCTTTTTTTAAGTATATTTTACCTCTCTATAAGAAGAGTAAGAAATACTTAGAGTAAAAGTATATTATTTCTAATTAGAGACTATTAATTCTAGCTTATTATTCTATAAGCTTATACTTTACTTCTATATTATAATTATAGTTACTATAGATCTAAAGAGTAAGCTTATAGTATAAAATAAAATATTAATCTAGGAATTAATAAGTAAATAATTATATTATTTTATATTTTAATAATTAGTATTTTAGCTTATATTAATCTTATAGTAAGTTTATAAGGTAATTATATTATTCTATAAATCTTAAGTAGAAAATAATAATATATTTAGGTATTTCTTTATTAGTCCTATATAGATACTATAGTAAGAATATATTAAATATACTCCTTAAGAAGAGGAAACTTCTTAAACTAATTTTTCCTATTCTTAGCTATATAAATATAAAGCTTTAGTATTTATTAAGGCCTTAATATAAGTATAATACTTTCTTCTTATTAGTAGGGGAATAAGTTTCTATAGGTTTAAGGTAATTAATCCTTTAGTACTTTCTTACTTTATCTTAGAGTTAGATTTACTATATAATCTACTTAGATAGAGTATAATCTTTAATAGTTTCTAGGGTTAGTTTCTATTCTTTATAGGAAAGCTAGCTTTTAAATTAGTCTTTAATTTCTTATTATAGCTATTACTATAGTCCTTACTATTAGTTATAATAGATTTACCTTATAGCTATAGTAATAGTAACTTTTATAAGGAGTATAATTTCCTATCTCTCTATATAACTATAAAATTAAGTAGTAAGTTTATTAAAGTAAATATTAAGGGAGGAAATAATTAGTTCTATCTCTAAAAAGTAAGCTAATATAGCTTTATAGACTCCTATTACTATATATAAGTTCTAAGTCTATTCTACTATAAGTATATATATAATTCCTTAGGGTTTTTCCCCTAGGGGAATTAGAATATAATATACTCTAGTACTATAAACTATTAGAGATTTTATAATCTATATATAAATTAATCTTATTACTTTAAGGCTAATCCTCTATATACTTATAATAATTATAGTAAAGGCTTATTATTAATATTCTAACTTCCCTTTAAAATATTTAATATAAAGTCTCTAAAGGAGCTTATAGTAAAGAAAGAGTCTAAAGAATTTATATAATTTAGTTAGTATTATTATTAAGTCTCTAAGCTAAATCTATATTTAGTTTACTATATATTTCTAAGTAAAGTAGAAAAGCTTTACTTTATCTAATTCTTAGGTTATTCTATTAGTTTAAGCTTAGTTATTATATACTTCCTAGGCAACTTTAAGCTAAGCTTATATTTCCTCTATATTATATCTAAATATAAATAGATTAGTATTATCTATAAATCTAATAACTATTATCCTAAGGGTATTATTTAGAGCTTTATAAAGGCTAATTATAAAGAGAATAAATAGTATTAGTAATAAGGGGAATCCTTAGAAGATACTTACTTAGACTTTAATAAGGTTAAATATTTATTTATTAAATTAAAAGTATACTAATTATACTATAAAGTAGTTAGTAAACTAGACTAAGAACTATCTTAGGAATCCTATTTATTATAGGGTTATAATAAGCTATTTATAGTTTACCATATTAAAGGCCTTAGTAAAGTTAAGTTAAAGGAGAAAAGTAAAACTATACTAATTCTATACTATATATATTACTTTAATAATTACTATTAGAATAAGTTTAATAGATTTCCTTAGTCTATTACCTATTTACCTTAGAGATAATAGTCTCTTTATTTTTACTATAGTTATAATATATTACTTAATAACTATTTTAATAACTTTACTAATTATATTAAATAGAGATATTAGTTATTACCCTAATATAGTCTATTATTATACTAAGGTTTTATTAGCTTTAGGGATAATTATAATAATTATAAAGTAAAAATAAATTAGGAAATAACTAATTATTATATTTATATTTACTATTTCTATAAGTATAAAGATAAATAGCTTACTATATACTTTAAGGAAACTAACTAAGATTTTATCCTTTCCTAAGGCTTTTTATAACTTAATTTTTCCTAGGGTTTCTTTAATCTTATTAAGGTTAATACTAAGGTATATTAAGCTTAACTTAAGTTTAAGTATCCTAAGGGAAAGTAAAAGAAGGAAATCTAAGTTATTAGCTTAAGGTTTAAAGAAGAATTTTCCTATAAAGATATTAGTTTTTTCTATATAGAGTTTTATTAGTTTTAGATAATCTAAGTAAGTAAAAGGTAAAAGCTATAGTAGGATTATAATAGTCTTACTTTTTAATTTAATTTATCTTTTTATACTTTAGAATTATATTATATTATATTTTAGGAAGTCTATTAGGAATTCTCTCTATTAAGAGTACTAAATACTCTTTATATAGTAATTTTATAGTAAATATACTTTAGTATAAGTATATTAATCTAATAATTAATTAGTATAATAAGCTTTATATCTTATTTATTTAAGCTTATTAATTACTATAGCTATATTACTATTTTACTATAGGTTCTAATAAAGCTTAAGTTTTTTCTACTTTAGGGTTATAAATTTAGTAATTATAATAAGTTATTTTATAAGCTAATTAACCTTTTTATTTAGGGCTTTTAAAGTAGTTATTAAGTTATTATATTTATATTAGAAATAAACTATTACTTTATTAATAGCTTTCTCTAGGTAAATCTTCTTTTAATTAAATCTAGGGTTTAATTCTAAGATTAACTCTTCTAGGATATTTATAATATAGATATATTATAAAATATAATTAGATTCTTCTAAGTTATAGTTTATTCCTTTATAAGTAGTATTAATAGTTTCTATAGCCTAAGTAAAATTAAGGGTATTATTTCTATAGTCTTAAGCTAATTTAGTAACTATTCTATAAGGTATAAGAAGATTAATATAGAATTATATTATTTCCCTAATAAGGTTATTACTACCTTAATCTAAATAGCTATAGTAATCCTAGAGTAAATAGTAAAAGTTAAAGTTATTAATAAGAAGTATATAATTATTTAGTATAATATTAACTAGGGTCTATAGTATAAGTAAATTACCTTTACTACTTAGGGGATTATAAAGGGTAATAATTTAATATTAAGTTTTTATAAAGGTAATACTAACTTAGTTCTCTTTTACTTATAATATCTATAACTTAGGCTTATATTATTTATTAATATAGATTATTATATATTTATTATAGTAAATTATATAGTAATTATATCTTCCTAGGTAAGCTAAAGCTTTAGTTTTTAAGTTTCTATTTAGCTTAAAGAGTATAATTCTTTTCTATTTATTATAAGCTTATAGAATTACCTAGGTAAGAGTAGATTAATAGTTAGTATTCTAAAGAAGTATTAGTATTAATTAATAATCTAAGGGGAAAATAGTAATAATAAGGATATTAATATAATTATTAAGAGAGGGAATAGTATATAGGGAATATAGATCTAAGTTAAAGCTTAATTAGTAACTATTATATATTATCTATTTATTAACCTAAGGGACTTTCTAAGTCTCCTTAGAGATAGGGATTATAAGAACTAAACTATTAAGGAGGAGAAGAATAGGAATCCCTAAGCTATAGTTAATTTAATTATAGTATATTCTTAGAAGTAGAAAAGTCTATTTAAGTATTCTTCCTTAGCTTAGACTTAGTATAAAATTATAATAGAGTAATCTTAACTTTAGGCTAAGTATTTACCTGTATAGAGAATATAATTTAGTAAGATCTTTTTATATTCTATTAAGTATTTTTTTCTATTAGTATATATTATACCTCTATATTACCTATAGATTAAAGCTAATTTATAATTTTAGACTAAGTATTTAAATTTAAAGTAATTATAGTATTAGGTAGATTAAAATCCCTTATTAAAGAGCTTATAATTATATAATTATATATTAAATAGTAAGTTATTATTATATAGATAGTTAACTTCTTTAATAAAGTTAATATATAGGATTAAGTTTATTTTTATACTAGGGCTAAGTTTATTAGTCTTTTATTTCTTTACTTAATAAATATTTAGTTTATTTAATTAGATTATTTCTTTAATAAACTTATTAGTATTATTAAGAATAGATATAAATTAAACTCTCTTTACTATTATAATAAACATTAAGGAGAAGAGAGCTATATTATTATTAAATACCTTTATAATCTAGTCTTTAGTATAAATAGTATATACTTTATCTATAGTAAAGAATATAAAGACTATATTATTACTTAGGAACTTTCTTACTATAATAATACTAATATTACTATAAGCTTAATTAATTACTATAATAATATCTTTTAGTATATAACTATTAATATTAAGGGGTATATTTCTTATTTAAATTATAACTTTATATTTAATATAGCTTTAGGTTATTTACTTAATACTTCTATAGCTTAGAAGTATAAGGTTTTATACTATAATTAATATATATAAGAATCTATTCCTTTTAGGGGCTAAAGCTATAGTAAGAGTTATATTTATAATAGTAATAAAAATAATAGTAATCTTTATTATAATTTACTTTTTAAGGAATCATTTATAATTAAGTAAGATATTCTCTTTATATAAAGTGTATACTTATATTTTATATATAGAGATATAAGTTTAGATAATATATTAAACTTAGTTAAGGGATATAGGAAGAATAATTCTAGTAATAGTATTATATATTTCTTTTTCTAGGTTATTTACTAATATTCTAATTAGTTCTATAGTAAGTTTATAGTTTTTATTCTATATATATTAACTAGCTTTTACTAAGGGATTATTTTAACTTTATTCTAGTCTATATATCCCTAAGTTAATAGCTATTAGTAATATATTAGTATTATTACTATAGCTCTAATGTATTATTATGCCTAGGGTAATATATATATAAGGATTCTGATTTTAGTATTAGAATGTATTTTAGAGATTAATTAGAGTCTATAGTAGATAGAAACTAAGTATATAAAAGATTATTATTAATAAGTATATTTATTTTATTATATTATATTAATAATTAGAATTTACTTCTAATAATAAACTTTAGCTTAAAGAGCTAAAGTTAATTAAATAAAACTCTAGGAAATATATTATTAAATATATTCTTTATTAAAAAGTAAGAAATTAAAGAAGAAATATTATACCTTTTAAAAGCTTTTAGATTTAATAGAAAAGCTAAAGTTCTAAATATAACTCTTAATAAAAAACTAAAGATATTAATAAAGAGCTTATTATAAAGTTTAAAGCTATTTATTCTAAAGCTTTTAAAATTACTAATTAATCTTATTATTATTCTACAAGTAAGAAGAAAACTTAATAGCTTAAAGTTAATAAAGCTATTAATATAGAAATTAATTAATAATCCTTATATTACTTCTTATAAAAGAAATAATAAGATTATTTATTTTACTTTATATAATAAAAAAGATTAAGAAAATTACTTAGAAAATTAAAAATAGTATTAAATAGTTTAAAATAGCTTTAAAGGAAAATTATAACCTTAGAAAGATTTATATATTAATTAATTACTAAGAATAATAAGTTTTAGCTTTTAAAGTTAAAATATAATATATATAGTTTATAAAGCTATTATTATTAGTTATTACACTATATTATAGATTATATAATAATTATATAAATATATTATATAATTTAATAGATTAAATGTCTTAAAGATCTTAATCTATTAGTTAATTAAAATAAAGAATTATTTTTCTTTATATTATTAAATTTACTTATTTATATAATACTTAACTATCTATATATTATAGAATTATAAAATTAATTAGTTTATTTTAAACTAATTAAGAATTAGTTTAAATTAATTAGTTTTTAATTAGTTTTTAGTTTAATAAGATTAGTTTTATTCTAAGAGTAAACTAATTAATTAAAGATTAGTTTTTAGTTAATCTTTAATCTAAAAAACTAATTTAAGTTTTATTCTAAGCTTAGACTAATTAAAAACTAGTTTATTAATCTATTAGTTTAAAACTAGTCCTAAGAAATAGAATTTATTAGAATAAAACTTTAAATATCTTATTTAATTAATTAGTTAATTAATCTATTTATCTTAATTTAAGTTATTAATTAAGCTATCTATATAAATAATAGTTATTAAATTTATAAATTATTAAATTAGTTAGCTTAGCTATTTATTCTAATTTAAATTACTAATTAAGTTATTTCTCTAAGTAATAATTATTAAATATTTAGATTAAATAATTAGTTAACTTAGTTATTTATTATAATTTATACTACTAATTAAATTATTAATATAAATAGTAATTATAAGATATTTAAATTAATTATTTAGCTAATTAATCTATTTATTCTAACTTTAGTTATTAGTTAAGTTATCTATTTAAATAGTAATTATAGAATATTTAAATTAATTATTTAGCTAGCTATTCTCTTTATTTTAATCTATCTTAATTAGCTATATAATTACTTTATTTAATTCCTTTAATTACTAAGCTATATATTAAAGATTAAAATAGACTCTTATTAGAATTAATCTATTTTAAACTAATTAGATTAAAACGACTAGTTTTATTCTAAGGGTAAATTAACTAACTAAATACTAGTTTTTAGTTAGTCCGGACTACTGTAAACTAGTCCGAGTTTTAGTCCGAGGGTGGATTAACTAAAAACTAGTTTAAATTAGTCCGGACTAACTAATTTCACAACTCTGGTCCTAGGTGTGCCTAATTTTAGCGGATCAGCTGTCAGCTTCAGTACGACCAATGCGATGACGATGTCATCTGTGACTGAGCATTCCTCATCTTCCCTCATTCAATCGCAACAACTCCCAGCAAAGGCAGATATGGAGAAGGCCACATCCATAGCTTTGGAATCTAGCACCCCGCCTATTTCGCCTGTCGAAGTCGAAGAGACACACCGACAGGCTACACCTCCCCCTTACTCTGGGCCTTCAACGGCACTGTTTGTGCGAGCGCCAGCACCCGAAGACACCGAAGTGGCAGCTAAGGGCCCGACTCGATATCCCGGACTCCCAAGGGTTGACTATCGACTGTACTCACCACCACTCTTCAACCTCTCGAATGATTCCAGAACGCTTTCTTCTCGAGCTGAGTACCTGTCAACAAACACCATCGCGCTGGTGTCACTGATTCGGGCCCAGGCTTCGGTTCCTCCCAAACCCCAGATCCATATTCGAGGCAGCCGTGGCCATAAGGTTGACTTTAATATTCGATTGAATTTGATGAACCTGTTGGTGCCTGATGATGAAAAGCAGCGCATCGACTATATCCGCTGCGTCGGCGAGGGCGAGCTGGCGTACCGTGGAGGTACCCGGGCCGATGTCTTGCCCGAGGTCGGTGACGCCGGGTTGGAGGAGTGGTGTCGGCGATATGTCCAGGATTCGTCAGCAGTGAAGCTCTTTGCCCTTGATCGCGTCGTGGCCAACCTCGACACTGAGTGGATCGAGGGCCAGATTCGGAGTCTCGTCGCGTCGCTAAGCTATCGTGGCGTTGTCGACGTGACATTCGTCGTCACTCACAGCCGAGTTCTGGTGCAGAACCCCGACAAGGTGAACCAATTCTTCACAAACGTTACTACCATATTCTCGGGAAAGAATAAGTACGAGGTTATTAAAGCCGTGTGGCCTTTTGCGACGACCAAGAACGGGGAGTCAGGCCGACGTTGTGTGGTCCAAAGCGAGGAGGTGTGGTGGAGGGAATGGAAAGACCCCATCAAGTACGCTATCTCCCAGAAACGACATGGATGGGTGACAGTCGAAGATAAGCTTGAGGCAGTGATGGAGGGCAAGGGCAATGGAACGAACATGATTGACTGGGGCCCTGACCGTTCCGCCTATTGACATCTCTTGGAAAAACAGGGCCAACGTGACGAAGGACAAGGCTCCTTGTTGCAATATCCCCGCCTCAAGACGTACTGCTCTGTCATACCTGATGGCGAGCTGATTGGATGCAACAAATGACAGAGACAGATGCCGAGGGCCATGGGACTCGAGCAGATCCATCACTCCTTGGTCTGCTTATCTGGACTCAGGAATGAGAAGGGAAGCTCGGCCATGTCATAATAGTAGCTGAAATCCCATCCGTTAGAGGCAATGCCTTTGGCGATAATTTGGCAAGGAGTCTTAGTAGTCTTGGGAGTCTCTGTGCACTGCTGGATTGAGTTTGGAGTTGAATCATGGGTTGGGAGCCGTGTTGCGGAAGAACAGGATATATGCTACGAGTATTTAACGTATGTGGTTTCTTTTGTTTTGAAGAGCGATGAACCAACTAAGAGGTAATGAAGTTGTTGAGGATCAGGCCAGTCATTTATAGGCGACGCTCGATTTGAACATTTCGTCGTTTAATTATGAATACTTTTCTCCGAAGACTGTTGACTGCCTCATTGCCTCATACATAGTGCTGCGAATTAAAAAGGGACGAGGTACTCGATGCACCGGGAAGGGCTAACATGCTATCGTCGAGGCTTTTTCGTTCATTCATTGGGGCTGTGTGACTCACGCCGCAGAGTGCATCGCCGTAGTCAGCCTAATGGGGCGTCTGCTAGTGCACCGCACTGCTACCTAATATAGGTAGGTGACTAGGGGCGAGTCACCGGCGAGTGTGTTGTTGGAGTGACAGAATGCGTCTTGAACTGAACTATTACAAAAGAAACGGAACGCAATATAAATCTAAGTATCATAACCGTACTACCATTCCATCTCATAGAATCCACGTCAGATACTATTGAAGCGATCTGCCCTTTGAACTGGATAGTCTACCTACCTAGTAAGCACTGTTGATTTTGCTGTACGAAGTACTCACCCCACACGAAGTTCCCCAGACCATCGCCAATATCGAAGGTACTCCCTTCCGTTAGTCTGAATCATGGAGCAACGCCCCCAGAGCGGAACAGTACGCTTCGCTTTCACGTCTCACGAGACTGCCCTCTGCCTAATTCCGCCACGACATCTCTGGCCCGCCGCAGACCGTTTGAGATGTCTCTACGACAAAGCGTACGGCGCTTGGCCTCCTCACATCAACCTCATCTACCCCTTCGTGCAGCCCGAAGTTCTCTCGGACGCTGCCGACATCCTCAGCCAGCTCCCGCTCAGCCAGCATCATCACCACCGCATCAACCTGGACACGGCTGACGCCTTTATCCGCAAGCACCACAACACCATATTTCTCTGCCCAGCCCATGGCCCCGACACTGCCGCGCTCTCGCAACTAAGGAACGAGATATGCGCTGCTTTTGCTCAGCCAGCTGGGAGCAAGTATCGCCCGCACATGACCATCGGCCAGACTGACGATGCTCTCGCGGCGCCGCATCACTTCCTCTTCCAGAAGGTTCGCCTCCTCAGTCCCGTAGCCTGGGACTTGGGCCATATTGCCCTACTCACCCGCCATGCCGCTCCATCAAGTGGTGAAGGACCGCGGCCGATGATGCTCTGGGCGACGCTGGAACTTTCATCGCAGCTCTTAATTCGGTCTAAGCCCCTTCAGCATCTATATGAAGGATCCGACACCGTACCCAAGCCTGGGGACAGACTCCTCGCCCCCAATGCAGTCACGCAACCGTCATTCCAGTGCCCGAGCTCGTCCGCCATGTGGCAGGCAACATCGCCGTCTCCTGTCGCAGCAGATGCCCAGCATGTCGTGGACCGCCTCATCGTTGCGTCCTACAACGTTCTAGCCGAGTTTGAGTGGCCCCCTCAGATGGACCGGTATTCAGGTCTTGTAGACAACTTGCTCTCCAGCCGTGCCGCCGCCGATGTGCTGGTGCTCCAGGAGGTCACCGATCACTTCCTACCCTTCCTGCTCGCCAACGAGGACATTCGCGTTCGGTATCCGTTTGTCACTCATGGACCCCCAGACCAGCCGGATATAGGCCCTCTTCCAAGCCTTCTCAATGTGGTAGTTCTAAGCAAGTTCCCGATTCAATGGGAATACCTAGCTTTCCAGAGGAGGCACAAAGGATGTGCTGTGGTCCGGTTTCCCACCATCGGAATCCGCGATGTCAACGAATGCTTTCGACCGTGGGTTCTTGCTGCCTGCCATCTAAGTCAAGGACTCACTGATGGTGCTGTTGTTGCAAAGAAGAACGAGGTCCAGAGAATTCTCGACCATTTATCCGCCCACTATACACACCACCCCTGGGTCTTGGCAGGCGATTTCAACCTGGCCACGTCGTCTTACACCATAGACGCCGCCAAGAAGAAACAGGACATCTCCTCCCACACTGTCCAGTACCTACACGATATTGATCTGCTGCTGTCATATGCAGGGTTCCAGGACACATGGCTTGTCACTCGCCTTGAGTCGGGTGAGTCGTCCGACGTGACCAATGATTATCGCAGCGCTGCAGACGCCTACGAAGGCGAACAGGGTGCAACATTCGATCCTTTCGTCAACTCGTTGGCTGCCAAACTTGTCGATGCTGGCCTAAACAATCGCCCTCAGCGCTATGATCGACTTCTCGTTAGAGCAAACGACCAATATCGCCCACAGGGATTCAACATGTTTGGCCTAACGCCATTAGAGCAGACCAGGGGAGGAGGGTCATCCTACGCCAGCGACCATTGGGGCGTTCGGTGTCTCCTGGTACGCTCATCAGCTCAAGACGATGCGAAGCGATCTACCATGCCAGAAGTCAGCGTTCGTCTGCAAATAGCGCCGTCCGGGCTCAGTTGTCTTGATGATCTGAAGGAGTGTCTAGGCAACCATGGCTGTTTGCCAACCGAAGTCGATAGAGCCGGGCGCAAAGATGCCCTCCTCCTCTTGGAGACCACACTGCTAGATTCAGCCAGGTCAGGGGTAGAGACCCATACACGATCAGGTCTAGCCTTGATCCTGGTCCCGGTAGGCTCATACGGTCTTGGTGTTTGGACGAGTTCGTCCGACATTGACTGCCTCTGTATTGGGTCCATCAGATCCAAGACCTTCTTTGCTCTGGCTCTCCAGAGGCTTAGGAAGGCAGTCTCGGAAGGAATTAAAATCCTCCGAAAAGTCAAAGCGAACTCAGGCTTCATGTTGGAGCTTGAGGTACGCGGGATCAAGGTAGATCTACAATACTGTCCAGCAACATCTGTTGCAGAGAGGTGAGTCACTGAGTTGAATGGTGATTCGGATTGATCGCTTATTTGTTACAGCTGGCCAGAAATCATGAAGCGCCCGTCAACCGACCCTATGTTTGCTCTACCCCTACAAGTATTGGTGAAGCTGAAGCCTGCACGGGACCTCTTTTACCTCCGCAAATCAATTCCCGATATGGGACAGTATCGAGTTGCCCATCTCCTTATCAAGGCGTGGGCTAAGTCGCGAGGTATCTATGCTGCCAAGTTCGGGTATCTCGGAGGCGTCCATATCTCCGTCATGCTTGTGCCCATCTGCAAGATTCTGGCGCATAACGGGGAAACCGTCACTGCCTCCGATATCATAGTGACCTTCTTCCATCACTACGCTAGTTTTGATTGGAAAAATCAAGCAGTGTTTGATCCGTTTTTCCACAAAGCAACAAGATACAACCGGACCTTCCGAGAGCCCCTCTGTCTACTTGGTTGGCATGCTCCATCACTAAACACGGCTGTGAATGCTTCCGTCCCAACAATGAACACAATAGCCGCCGAGTTCAGCCGAGCCAAAGATCTTCTATCAGCGGACGGCTTGGCCTGGGACACGCTTCTGGGACCGGGCATCGAAAACGAGAGCCAACTGTATCAGCGTGGCAGCTTGGCAGGTGCCGAGTTCCTGCAGGCGTATCGGAGCTATGTGAAAATCGATGCCCACTACTGGGGCACATCACCAGAGAAGGGCAGTCGGTTTATCGGCTGGTTGGAATCACGATGCATCATGCTTCTTGTTGGTAAGATTGCGCGCTCCCTCTGTCGGATTTGAGGGTGCTGAACGATGCTGACGTGGTACGAAGATATTGATAGGAAACTCAAGGGCGTTTTAGCACGCATCTGGCCGGCAAGATTCGTCGATGGGTCTTCTACGACAATGGACAGCATAGGTACAGAATACCATGGCTGCTATCTGGTTGGTCTTGGGTGGGATGGAGACGAATCGACCAAAAACCAAGCCAAAAGTGCACACGCATCACTGCAGACTGTTTTGGTGGAGTTTGAAACAAGGATTCGTCGCGACGAGAAGTACTTTGACGCCCAGTGTTGCTGGATGAGCGCATCGGTGGTCCGGGCACATGACGTGTGCGGCCTAGAGCTCGATGACAGCCGTTGGGGGGAAGACGCTGGTGACAGCGAGGACGATGACTCAGAAGACGACATGGATGTTGATGTGGAGGAGTCGGCTCATGGGACCGAAGGGATAGCAGGCAACAAGACAGCAGGGCACAACTCGAGAGCAGTGACTGTGGCTAAGGCGGCAGGGCTGGGCAAGTTCCGGACGGCAGCCGACGTGCTGAACCGGCTCCGGTGGGACGGCAACCTAGACAGCAACGACTACGTGGTTGGGTACGAGGACCGGTTCACAGGGGCTCAGGAGAAGCCGGTGGAGCTATGGAAGAGCGAGCAGACGGACGAGGAATTCATCCCGCAGCACCGGATCCTCTACTTTAGACGCAAGAGTGACGGAGTGGTTGTGTGGGAGCGAAGGAGCCGGATCGACGACATATTTGGCAGTGGGATCAAGGCCGAAGGATGAGGTGTCATGGCTGAGGCATCCGTACGAATAGCTAGACTACGCACCTTACGCGGGCTGGAATGGCAGGGATCCTCAAAGCAGACCCAACAAGGGCAGGGCTAGTTCTGTAAATGCGATGCGTGTGTTCGTAGAATCGTGGGTCGTGCCAAGCATGCACCCGACTTGCAGAGACCCGGGTAATTGGTATCGTTGCATGGTTGACATTTCGCTCTGAAGCTTCTATGAAGGTATAACTGATTACCTAGTATTCGTACTGATACGCGGTGCTAAATTAATGATGCAACGCCGCGGGGGTGGCAGGGTGTGGGCTGCCATGGAAGATGCCGAGGGCCAGTGCCATGTGGGCGGTAACTCAGATGCCGCCAGGATTGCGTCGCCGCGGCCTAAGGATAACCTGGAGAGTCCAGTCCAGTTAACTTGGTAATACTTACATACAGTACCCAGGTACTTAGTCTACCATTTAACGTACTTAGTACTACTAGTAACTGCATTAAGTACCTACCTAGGTAGGTAAGTAGGTTAAGTAACCTTCGCACCAACCACCAAATACTCCCGGCCCCGGCCCTTGGTTGTGTGATCATGATGACGATGGCACCTCTCAATGACGGCGTGCAGTACAATACAGCACAGAACAGCACAGCACTGCACTACACAGCACACTATGGGAGTTGCGTGGGGTATGGCCTTGTTTCACGTTTCATCCATCCATCACGGGCAACACTCGACACTCCCTTCCAACGCATCATCCCTACCGTAATGTAATTATTACACATCCCTGTCGCTCCACATGGCCTGAGGGCCCAGGTATTCGTAGTTTGCACACAAGAGGTCCTTGGCCAGCTCAACTCGTCGCCGTGTCCGTGTCACTGTCACGGCGTCACCCCCAGCCTGGCCCCAAATCAGCCTCACTTTCGGCCCCACTGATGAGACCGTCGTGTCATTGCTGACCTGCCAGACCCCTGGGCCATGGTTCAGGTATAAATCTTGTCTAGATCCGACCATCCATTGCCCCGGATGCGCCACTCCTACCTTCACCATTTCCCATTTACCATTTTCCATTTACCATTACCATCGCCATTATCAGCGACCACAACAGCGACAACTCCAGCCACTACCTCAACCAGCATCATCAATAGTCGGTTACCGCTCCAAACTCCAATTCAAACTCCAATCCGACAGACATGGCCATCCGTGACGCCAAGCCCGTCGTTGACGGCTGCTGTACCAACTGCTGCAAGTCGAGCGACCTTGGCACCCATGACTACTGCGGAACTTGCCCCAAATGTCCCGCTTAGAGAGATCCGTCAGGCCTCTTCCTTCAACAACCGTATTCTCCAGGAAACTTTCTCGACGTGGCGCGGGTTCGTCTTGTCGACTATCTTCATCGACATCTTTTTATCATCATCATCGTCGTCATCATCTTCAGTAGTTCCCAATCCGGAACCCAACATAGCTGGAATCGGACTGAAAGCCGGACAGGAGGGCCGTGTAGGGTATAACAGAATAACAAAATGACCCCAACGTGCAACTTTCCTGTTCAAGGGCCATTGCTTCGTGATAACCGTCCAATCCATACAAGCCAGCCGAGCTGTTGTGAGCATGGATTGGCTGCCCGGTCGGATGATAAGACCCTCGAGAGGAAACACGTGCTCCAGATCGTGACAGAGATTGGTGCCGCCCAATCCGGGATCGGTCGCCACACGACCGCACGGAAACATGACACACCTCCAAAGCTCCTGCAGGTGCCATCGATCCACGGCAAATCACGATGCGAGACTCATGAATACTGCAGCAATGGACGACTTGTCGTACTTGACGTACTTCCCCTTGCCCTTATCAATCTCGTGATACCGGTCCCAAAACCTGTCATAGAGAGGTTGCAGCTTCTGGCGGATGTCTTCCCCGAACATCTTGCGCACTTCGCGTTCCATGCTATACGACTTATGCCTCGAAACCATATCGTCAAAAGCGCTGTTGAACTGCGTGAACTTCTCCTTGATCTTGTCCTTATCCTTGCTGCCTAGCCCCTTGATAACGGATGCCGAGTCGGCTGGGCCTGATGTGGGGCGGTGAGATCGGCTGGTGTGGATGGTATCGAAGAGGTGTACCGAGAGATCTTTGCATACATCCGTATACGCTGCAGTAGCCTTCTTGCGCCACTGATCAAGAACTTCAAGCCTTGTTTTCAGGAGAGGCGCAAGGTCGGAATCGTAGACCATGCGTCCAATGATCACGACAGTGTTAGCCATGAACACTCCGGTAACTGCCTTGCCCTTCAGGAGCATTCGAGCCTTCTGGTCCAGAGACGTCAGGAGCACGTCAATTGTATCGAGGCAGTAGTGGGCAAATATGTCTCGGCCATCGGCCCCGATATCGAATGATGCGAGGCTGGGAATGGCATCCGTTGAGCGACCGTTAGATGCCGCGCTTGATTTCCAGCCCCCGTCACCGAGTGAGACCATGATGCTTGAGATGGGCCGCAGGAACTCCACCATGGCCTGGAGCCTCTGCATCGACTCCGACACAACGGATATCGGGGCGCCATCAGCAGGCAAAACCTGCAAAGCCCCAATCTTTCGTCTCGTCTCGTCGAGCAGCTCGGACAAGGAGGACTTCGCCGTTTCACGGACCGGCTTTAGCGCTGCAGCTAGCGAACCCTTGAGCTCGCCAGTCCGAGTATCTAGTTTGCCTGACAGGGCAGACAAAATCTCAGTCACTTCGTATGCAAGGTAGCAGTCGGTATGGAGGTGGGCCTTGATATGGGCGTTGAGCTCGCGCAGAGTCCGCGCTAGCTCTGCCAGAGCCGCTTGGCAAGTCGATTGGAAGACAATGCCCCAGTCCTCCCGCGTAAATATGCTGCAAACATTGTCGTACTCAGAGAGAAATAGGCCTTCCATGGCCTGCGCATAGGTCCCAATTCCATTTGTCCCGGCCCGATAGATGGCATCTGGATTCTTCTTCTTCGCAGTGTTGACGCTTGCGGCGGCCAGGTTGGCCAGGGACGAGGATAGGTACGGCCCACGAACTTCGGCATAGATCCTGGCAACTGGCGACTCCTGTCCGACCTGTGGCAGGCTGCCGGCAACATAGGAGTAAACCAGGCCCAGCCGGGCAATCTTGTCCTGGGAAAAAACGGGGAAGGGTTTGTCTTTAGTGATGTAGTGTAGTGGCTCAACAGAGCGAGGAGTCTCGGCGCGGAGCAATTTATCGAAGTGGTTCTCAAGCTGGGTGTTACCTGACTTGATGAGGCGGGCAAGGTCTGCCATGGTCTGCTGGTTGGCGCGCAGGTTGGACGCCTGCATGTCGGTCAAGGACTTGGTCAGGCGCTTGATTGATGCCAAGTAGTTGGGGAGGCCAGCCTTATCAGGCCCGACACGTATAATCTGCTCTTCGTCATTCTTGCTGTCGGCAGGTTGGCGCAGGCGGTCGATGGCGGCGAGTACAGCGTCGACGTCTGTCGTTGGTCAACAAGACTGGCCTGATACTCATGGAGGAATTTGGGATAAAGCTTACTATTTCCAAGCGTCTGTAGGCGTCTCGTTTCCCCATTTAACGGACCAGTAACATCGTGGACGCTTTTACCAGTGGCATCAAGGCGGGCAAGGCAGGACTGGATCTTCTTGGTCAACTGCGTTGTCTTCTCAAGCCGCGAGTTGAGCACGTCAACCTCAGCTCGCGCCTCCTCATCAAGGGTACTGTGGCCACTACTAGCAATGCCGACAGCCATGGCTTAAAGCTAAAGCCGAAGCCGCAGGCGTGGACACAGACAAATGGTGTGGGTCGCAACGGGCATGGGAGTCGATGCGGCCGTAGGAGCGAAAGGGAGGTAGGTAGGTAGTTGAGAGCTCCAAGTGCAAGGCTCCGGATCCTACTAATAAATAAATGCTGTAGGAATACGTCTTGCACTCAGCCACATAGAGCTCGGATCGGATACTTGCCACAATGTGAAGCCACAACTTAGCCACGGAGGAGCATTTCAAAAGTCTGGTCCTAGCACTAGTCCAAAAGAAGTAAGCATAATATTAGCTCTAGGATAAGTATATCAAGTACTTTATTTATTTAGCTATCCACTAAAGACTACTAGATTTATAGTAGATTAAAACCCCTACCTAATAGTATAATCCCCCTGAGACCCTTAAATCTATAGAGGACTCAGTGAATAGTCTATTATTGAGGGGTAATACAGCTTGTACCTTGAGGTACTTGACAAGGATTAAGGGATTTGGTGTCCTTAGCGTGGGATAAGACTTTTGAAATGCTTCTCCGTAACCTGCCTAGAGGTAACCACTCCGTAATACTAGTACTAGTAAGTAGTTGGGGTACGTACTTGCCCTGCACCCCCTCCCACTTTACGCGAAAAAGTCGCGTCTACGAAATACGCGGCTCCAATTTCCACAGAACAGCAAGGTCACCCGTGCATCTCGATAGCACCCCACCATTGCATCTCTTGCTTGCACCGCGGTGAGAGACACAGCATCGCAGCTCAACAAACATCATGGACCCATATATGCTCGAGGATGACGGCGTGCGTGATCGCCTTCGCCAAGCCGAGGAGTTCCTGGATCCCAGTAAGGCCAAACAAACACCCCTTTTCGAGTGTCCGCGTCAGGCGTGACTGACTATTGATGATCGTAGGAGACCCTCAGGTGCGAAGTTACAGATCGGATATCATTCTGATGCTCCAGAAGAACGAGCGCCGACTGACCGTGAACCTCGACCATGTGCGCAGTCACAACCCGGACCTTGCGCAAGGTCTGCTGGAACAGCCGTTCGATTACAGCCTGGCCTTTGATCAAGCCCTCAAGAAGACCGTCGAGACAATCCCTCAAGCCCGCCCCGACCAGACGGCCAAGGATACTGTTTACTACTGTGCATGGGCTGGGAGCTTCGGTCTCAACGCATGCAATCCACGTACGCTGTCCTCGCATCTCCTTAATTACATGGTCTCCCTCGAAGGCATCGTTACCCGGTGCTCCCTGATCCGGCCCAAGGTTGTCAAGAGTGTGCACTACAACGAGAAGAAGGACAAGTTTCACTTCCGCGAATACCAAGATCAGACGATGACTAATGGTGTCACCACGTCGAGCGTCTATCCCCGCGAAGACGACGACGGCAACCCCCTCACCACCGAGTATGGGTTCTGTACCTATCGAGATCACCAGACCATATCCATCCAAGAGATGCCGGAGCGGGCACCTGCAGGTCAGCTCCCGCGTGGTGTCGATGTGATCCTTGATGATGATCTTGTCGACCGCGTGAAGCCAGGAGACCGCGTTCAGCTCGTGGGTATCTACCGCACCCTTGGAAACCGCAACACAAACCACAACAGCGCCTTGTTCAAGACGGTAATCCTGGCAAACAACGTTGTTCTTCTGTCCTCCAAATCGGGGGGTGGCATTGCCACGGCGACAATCACGGACACTGATATCCGCAATATCAACAAGGTTGCCAAGAAGAAGAACTTGCTCGACTTGTTATCGCAGTCGTTGGCACCGAGCATCTATGGCCATGCTTACATCAAGAAAGCAATCTTGCTCATGCTTCTCGGTGGTATGGAAAAGAATTTGGAAAATGGCACTCATTTGCGTGGAGATATCAACATTCTCATGGTCGGTGACCCGTCCACGGCCAAGTCTCAACTGCTACGCTTCGTGCTGAACACAGCGCCCCTTGCGATAGCAACAACTGGTAGGGGATCGTCCGGTGTCGGTTTAACGGCCGCTGTCACGTCCGACAAAGAAACAGGAGAGAGGCGACTAGAGGCCGGTGCAATGGTCATGGCAGATCGAGGAGTTGTCTGCATTGACGAGTTCGACAAAATGTCAGACATCGACAGAGTTGCCATTCACGAAGTCATGGAGCAACAGACTGTCACAATCGCCAAGGCTGGCATTCACACCTCGCTGAACGCTCGATGCAGCGTCATTGCCGCGGCCAACCCAATCTATGGCCAATACGATCCACACAAAGACCCGCACAAGAACATTGCACTACCGGACTCATTGCTGTCGCGATTTGATCTCCTGTTCGTTGTGACCGATGATATTGAGGATACCCGGGACCGTCACGTTTCCGAGCACGTCCTGCGCATGCACCGGTACCGTCAGCCGGGGACCGAAGAGGGTGCGCCAGTCCGGGAACAAGGTTCACAAACCCTAGGTGTGGCTATTGCCAGCCAGGTCGACTCGCAAGGCCCAACAGATGTATACCAAAAGTACGATGCAATGCTTCACTCGGGTGTAACGGTGACATCTGGGCGAGGATCAAACAAGAAACCGGAGATTCTGAGCATCCCTTTCATGAAGAAGTACATACAGTATGCAAAGATGAGGGTTAAACCTATTTTGACGCAGGAGGCTTCCGACCGGATCGCCGAAATCTACGTTGGCTTGCGTAACGATGAGATGGAGGGTAACCAACGAAGAACGAGTCCGCTGACTGTGCGTACCCTGGAGACGATTATTCGCTTAGCCACTGCGCATGCCAAGTCGCGGCTCTCCAGCAGAATCGAGGAGCGTGACGCTGTCGCAGCAGAGGGTATCCTAAGATTTGCCCTGTTCAAGGAGGTTGTTGAGGACCAGTCTCGGAAGAAGCGCAGAAAGACGCAGCCTGTTGAGTTCGCTTCGTCCAGTGGTGAGAGCTCGGACGATGAGGATGGTGAAGACGGCGATGAAGCTAATGGCGGTGCTCGGTCGACGGGGACGACATCACGATCAACACGTACAAGTACCCGCTTGCAGACAAGCACCTCCCACTCCACACGGGGTGCCAATGCTCCTTCTGGCGCCAACCTGGATGAGGACGAGGGAGAGGGAGGGGGAGAGGGAGAGGCCGCTGAGCCCACGCCACGTCGGTCTGGGAGAGTAGGACAGCGACCATCTCAGTCACAGACTTCCTTCGCGTCGTCCATACCCGCATCTCAGTTGCCCCTGCAGACTCAAGGGGAGTCGCAGGAGGAGGATGAGCTCGCTAGCGGGGCGGCCGGACTAGCGATTGATGATGCTCCAATCCCGACGGAGCGTCTTTCCACATTCAGGACAGCCCTAGGCCAGCTACTCAACACGAACCTCTTTAAAGACGACTCGGCCGCGTTAGATGCTGTTGTGAAGGCCGTCAATCGCAAGGTTGGAAACCGCGACGGTGGCGCATTCAACAAGGAGGAGGCTACCAAGGCCCTCAAGAAGATGGAAGAAGCGAACCAAATCATGTAAGTGGATGGTTTACGCCTACTCTACGCACGCCACTCAAGTAAGCAGCCGACTAACGCTTTCATCAGGTTTACGGATGGAGAACTTGTTTACAAGATCTGAAATGACAAGGATGACGATACGAACTCGATTGGCGTCGGAAGGGGGGAATGCGACGGTCAAATTTAATCACGGATATGCGGTGGCGCGGGGGCTTAGAAGAACGTCCATAGGCTCTACTTATTCATGCCAGTGAAGTGCTGGAAAGTGTGTCAGATGGGGGTTTTGCACAACCTCAACATGAGGGCAGCCTCTTGAATTTGACTTGCTGCTCTACCCGAGCACTTATTGCCTGGTGTTGAATGCGCAGCTCGCATTGCTAGATGAATAGGTAACTAAGTGCTCTATAGACGTTGCTTCAACTCGCGTGCCCGAGCCTTAGCACGCTGCCCATTCCAAGTCTCCTGGCCATGCATGTCCCTGCCCAACACGGGAACACCAACTTGCTCGATGGCAAAGCTAGCGGCCACCGTGCCCCAGATAGCGGCATCTTCGATGTTCTCGCCTCGGGCCAGGGCGACACCGAGGCCTCCGAGGAACGTGTTGCCGCCGCCAGTGGGATCAACCACCTTGGAAGGATCTTGGTGATAGGCCGGGATCCATCGCTCGATGCCGGGGTCGACCTCAATCTCTTCGCGAGCAACGAAGCCGTCGGCGTCCTGGAGAAGACCGGCAAAGAGAGCTTCCATATCGGTGTCGGGCTGCAAGCCACCCCTGACATAGTCCTTCTTGCGGCGCTTGGTCGTAGCAACGGGATCGCGCTGTCGCTTCCTCCCACCGTTCTTCGCAATATAGCAGCCTTTGTCGCCGGCCCGGACGACGAGAGTAAAGGACTGGAGGGGCATGCTGGCCAAGAGCTGCTCACAAGCACGCTCAACCGCCAAAGTCGAAACCTCTCCGGTGGCCGGGTCGAGTCCGTCATCGCCCATGAAACCCGCCAGCTCTGCGTGGTTGGGGCTGCAAATGTCGACGTAGGGCAGAGTGTTTGTGCAGTTGAGCAGCTCATCCGGGGTGCACAGGTCGGGCACGGGCTCCCAAATGAAGATGGGCTTAGTATACGCTTCTGGAGCAACGGCTCTTTTGCGGAGTTTGGTAATATCAGAGACGAGGTCCCTGCAGCGCGTGGGGGAGCAGATGAGATGAAAGGAACGTGACTGGAGCAGGGTCGGGGTGAGATCGTCGGCGGTGAGGCGTTTCTTGGGAGTGAGATACTTGAAGGCGCGCTTTTCGGCGGCGCCCTCGTAGCCGTTCCAGCCACGGGTGGTGAGTCGAAGGCTATCGTGGCGGAAGAGAGCCGAGGTCGACCATGAGTCGATGAGGGTGGATAGGGACGGTGGGAAGTCAGAGCCTTGATCGACGATCCAGCCCACTGAGGACGAGATGGGCGGCGGGGAGAAGATACGGGCACCGAGGGCAGAGTAGGCACCGGCGCCGCCGAGAATGTTCTTGACGGGAGGGGTTGGCGGGATGAAGTCGATGTCGTCTATGGGGGACCAAGGCCATGACATGTCAGCAGTTTGCTCTATCGGCGACAGTGAGAAAGAAGGATGGGCGTGCGCGAACCGATGATGAACATGCCCAGAGTAACAAAGTCGATGGAGACAAGTTCCGTCGGGGGGGCTAGGCTTTTTGGTTGTGATTCTGGTAATGTTTCCGGCTTTAATAAGTGTACATCTTCCAGTTGTTGTTGGTCTTGCTGTTGGTCTTGTTGCTGAAGCCTCAGTTCCAGCTGCCGCCCTTTTTGCTCATCTTCCCCCGGTACCAGTGACTCTTCCGGGACTTCTGGCGCCTCTACCACCACGGGATCCTCTAGCACCTCGAGACCCGAAACCCGATCACCATTTTCGCCTTGGGTCTGATCATGTGGTCGGTCATCCGCAGCCTCCATGACGGGGGACAGGGCCACTGCGATTCTGGGGTTGAAGGGCTGGTGCTCAGAGTCAACAGCAAAGCCTCCGTAAGCTGGGAGTTGTGAGCCGAGGACTGAGAGCTCGGCTCATCTGCCCTGGGCTGAATGCTGAATATGGATGGGCACTGAAAAGTGTGAGGAACGGAGCTTAGTGGACTGACTACCTAAGGCAGGGTTGTGAAATTAATTAGTATATACTAATTAAATACTAAAACTTTTAGTATTAATTAGTATTTAGTATTTTCAAATTAGTATTAGTTAGTACTAGCTTATACTAATACTAATTAATTTCAATTAGTAATTAATTAGTATTTAGTATTTTAAATTAGTATTTAATTAGTAAAATACTAATTAATTAATTAGTATTTTAGTATTTTAAAATACTAAATTTAGTTATTATAAAATATAATAATCCCTATTAATAAGACTAATAATAAATATAATAATATAAGCTTTTATAGACTAATAAATATTAATAGCTTATTTTATAAGAACTATTATTCTTATTAATCTTATTTTAATTCTACTTAAAGTCTTAATTATATTTATCTATTTATAATTATAACTAAGTAGAGAAAAATTAAAATAAGCTTATTAGATTTAGATAATTAAACTTAAACTTAATATTTATATAAGATAAATAGTAATATTCTCTATAATAATTCTTCTAATTCTCTATATATCCTTTTTATTTATAATTAGCTAAAGTCTTTTTATTTTATTTTAGCTAATTCTTAACTTA